>SGPL01000014.1:118820-130303 GCA_004802705.1 Bondarzewia mesenterica
GGTNGNNAGNNGCCTGCAACATNACCACNTTCTTGATCNCNAAGAAANNCCTNTCCGTNCNCGAACAAAGTCGCGCNTTCNCTNGAGGCTTCCACCCNNAATTATNGGCCNGAGTTTCACAGCGCCTCNAGCTNAAGTNNCCAGACCATTTCCCCNANNATNNNTATGATATTCNGGAAGTGCACNATGNGGCANGCGATTTGTNCTNCATNGCACCACTTCGGCAGTACAGCCCACCNACATCTCNTCATTNCCNTCGATCACANCTATCGCCNNNGCTACTGAAGTCAAAATGGAAGACCTNANGACCATGTTCGANTGCATTACNGAGACNTTNGTCAAGGCCCTTAGNGGTCAACAAGCNNTCGCACCCCCTCNTCCNNCNCCGAANCCCNAAACNNCTGGTCGCTGCACCTTCTGTGGCAATGCTGGACATTATATGNGAGAATGCCCCNAAGTCGAAGACTATATTCNCCAGGGCAAGTGCAGGNGCAATCCCNAAGGCAAGGTNATCCTATCNTCNGGAGCCTTCNTCCNGCGAAGTATTCNAGGGCTTTGGTTGAAGGAACGCATCNANGAGTGGCATCGTCGCAACCCAGNACAGATCNCGCGAGGACAGCTGCTTCTCAATGTCTTACCCAANNTCTACTATGATCNTTCNGCACCCNACCCNGCTGATCCTNCAGCCCCTNCGATCNCCANNACTGNGCATCTCTCAGCATATCATCTGACAANAGANGANNNCATCNCCAGCCTTGAANNCGAACTNTTCCAACTTCGCAATCGGNGANAACCNAGNACCACGATCNTGNNATGCCCTGAGGCTGACAGTGANGAAGAACCNAGNGATAACACTCCCGAAGTACCNCGCCATNCTGCNCCGAAGGTCNCANNCCCAGTTNCATATGTTCAGGTTCNTCCGCNTCCAAAACNAGCCCCTGCTGAACCCACANGGCACGTTGANCCTCCCATTCATCTNTACGCTGCAGCCCNNGATGNGACCTATGTCCCACCTNTCNATAAAGTCACCAATGAGGTTNTGCAACCACCTGCGATCAAGAAGCAAGAACCTGCATATCGCACGATGGCNCNGATCTATGACAAGGCAGTCACGAAGGATGTTTATGANAGGGCTATGTCATCTNNGATCANGGTCACNCAGCGCGAGCTTCTATCGCTNTCTCCNGAAGTTNGTGCCCAGATTCGNGAAGCAANNGCTGGCCGATGCATTCCTCAGCNNGANGGNNGACAAGNNAAGNTCTTGATGCAAGANGATGCCCTTNCCTTTGCCCTTGACGATCTNGACCCANCCTGNGANATCNANCATACTTCACCNGATATNGNNACNGCCTCATTTGCNCAAATCCTCCATCAGCCACTCATACCTCCNNAAGGATCGCTNNTNATCCCNGACCCATACGAAGCCTACTTCAATTTGCTCACACCGGACGAAGAACCCNAACCCCTCATNGTCGCAAAAGAATCATCNGCACTTCGCTCTATCCTACNNCTNNTCGATNATCAACANCNAGTCNAATCCATTGTNGATCNCNGGTNGCAGATTATCGCAATGTNNNAAGANGTCTGNAATGAACTGGCCCTCATCTANGATCCCGATATCNTGCTCAACATGCAATCTGCNAATGGCGAAATCGACAAGTCCCTCAGTCTANCANGCAATGTCCCATTCCTCATCNGCGATATCGNGCTTTATCTTCAAGTCCATGTTATTCGCNAACTGGCTTATGACATCCTCCTGGGTNNCCCCTTNGANGTCCTTACTGAAANCATCNNCAAGAACTTNGCCAANGAGAATCAGACCATCACCATTCACGATCNGAATACNGNACNCAANNNNACNGTGCCNANATTGGNAAGAGGACCACNGCGCTTCNTTGAAAGCAACAGGAAGGTTTTTNGCAGATCGAGNATTTGATCGNTGATCAAGGAGAACTCGCGCTCATCATAGCNATGGATACCCAATCNCATCTGCAATTTGAAGCTTTTNGCCTTCTNGACNCTTCTACCTCTCCACTCTTTAATATCTGACTCTCGTATCTTTCTGCCTGCAACCCTGCNATATTTTNCCNATCTGACCCNTCTGNTTTCGACTCATCTCTCCTNTCTGCNTTCACTCNNANTCCCACCTCTCAAGTTCCCATTCAATCTCTTTTATCGACTCTTCNCAANNATCNGGTNNCNGTCTTNNCTGCAAAGTGCAAGTACAAGCCTGTCACTCAAAAAGTACGCCCNATCTTGGCNNAACTTCCTGATAAGTTTNNCATCATTNGCAATATATCCGGNGATCCACTGGCAGACATGCCTTANCTCAGTCCNAACCCCCCACCATTNNNNCCCTTNGGTCNCTACACTTNNGAACNTCNNNACATCATCGACAACGTCCACCCTNGTGATTTCCTCTGGCCTGCTGAANGNGANCTNATGCATCACTTCATGTNTGTGCAACANGAAGGCTTCGCTTGGAATGATACNNAGTGNGGCCACTTTNGCNAAGATTTCTTTCCTNCTGTCGATATGCCNGTGGTCGCTCACANGCCCTGGGTCCTTCNCAATATGCCNATTCCTCCTGGGATCTACGACAAAGTCTGCGATGTTATCCATACCAAGGTCGCAGCCNGGGTTTATGAACCTTNGAANTNCTCNTATCACTCCNGATGGTTTANCGTCNTCAAAAAGGANGGCTCTAGTCTTTGCCTNNTCCACAGCCTCGAACNNCTCAATGCAGTCACCATNCAACATTCTGGCATCCCANCCTACACNGATCAGATCNCCGAACAATTNNCTGGCCGNNCCTGTGGNGGCATGCTCGATCTNTANNTCNGATANGATGAGCGAACTCTCGCNNANTCCTCGNGCNATTATACNACCTTTCAAACCCCCTATGGNGNNCTTCNCCTTGTCACTCTCCCTATNGGCTGGACAAATTCGGTCCCNATCTTCCATGANGATGTCACCTTCATCCTGCNACCCNAAATNCCCNATANCACTATCCCNTACATCGACGACGTACCAGTACGCCGCCCTGCGACTCAATACCTACTCCCTGATGGATCGCCCAAAATGCATCCTGATAATCCTCACATTTGTCGCTTCGTGTGGGAACACTTCCAAAGTCTCAATTGCATCGTCTAGCGCATGAAGTATTCCGGTGGAACCTTTTCCGGTCATAAAGCGATTCTCTGTTCACCCGAAATTACGGTGGTTGGACATCGCTGTACTCCTAATGGTTGCCTACCCGAAGAACCTCACGTCGAGAAGATCGTCAACTGGGGCCCTTGTCGCGACTTGTCTAATGTTCGTGCATTCCTCGGAACCATTGGCATCATTCGCATTTTCATTCGCAACTTCGCCCATTGTGCCCACGCACTCACCAAGATTACGCACAAAGAAGAACCTTTTCACTTCAGACCTGACCAGATCGCTGCTCAAGAAAACCTCAAGGCTGCTCTCCTCGCCTCCCCTGCACTCCGTCTGATTGACTATTCCTCCGAATCCCCTGTCATCCTTGCTGTCGATACTTCACACATCGCTGTCGGCTTTCACCTGTGCCAATGTGATCCCGATAATTCCAAGATCCGCTACTATGCCCGTTTCAGCTCTATCACTCTCAACGAGCCTATTCAGTACCTTTTTACCATCTCACACGGTCCAGCCGAAGCTGCTTTTTGCCCAACGCTGACGGTGTAGCCGAGCTCGGCCGATGGCTGTGGGGGCCCATCACAGATGGTTCGGCCGCCGCCGTCGTTCACTATGTCTAACGGTTCAGCTGAGCATCCTCTAGGCAGGCATATGGGCCTTGCCCGCTCACCGTTTCCTATGTCTGANNGTTCAGCCGAGCACCCTCTGGGCAGGCATATGGTGTCTTGCACCCTCACCTTTCCTCATCTCTGATGGGTCGGCCGAGCATGCCTTGCCCGCTCACCATTCCCCATCTCTGACCATTCAGCCGAGGTCCTCGGCCCACTCACCTTTCCCCATCTCTGACGGGTCGGCTGAGCATGCTCTGCCTGCTCACCATTCCCCATCTCTAACCATTCAGCCGAGGGTCCTCGGCCCCTCATGTTTCCCCATCTCTGACGAGTCAGCCGAGCATGCCTTGCCTGCTCACCATTCCCTATCTCTGACCATTCGGCTGAGGTCCTCAGCCCACTCACCTTTCTCTGTCTCTGATGGGTCAGCGGAGCATGCCTTGCCCGTCACTGTTCCCCGTCTCTGACCGTTCGGCNGAGGTCCTCGGTCCACTCACCTTTCCTCGTCTTCGATGGGTCAGCTGAGCATGCCTTGCCTGCTCACCGTTCCCCGATCTCTGATGGTTCGGCCGAGCATGCCTTGCCCGCTCGCCGTTCCCCATCTCTGACGGAGTCAGCAGAGCATGCCGAGAAGGTATATCGGCCTCGCCCACTCCCCCATTCGCCGTGTCTGATGATTTGGCCGAGCATCCCTTGCTGACTCACCATTCAACCCAGTCTGACAGTTCTGCCATGCATACCAGCCTTCTCATCACAGATGTATCATGATCTGATGCCCAGCAATATAATTTATTTTTCCCACTAACCCATGTAGTTTTTTACCTTCTCAAAGTCCCTCAATGCTTGCATGGCAATCCTATCCCACATACCCTTTTGCCGAGCAGCATATGCATGGTGTCCTGGCTTCTCTCTGACGTCCATTCTCTCCATGTGGGACCCCCAAGCATCTCTCTTATGCTGGAAGCATCTCACCGTCCATTCCATTTCAGCCTCCAACAAAGTGGTTTGTTCCTGCCATCGATCCCTTAGGGCCTTTGCCCGAAGCCAGTGAACTCTGTAAACTACGGCATCAGCAATCAATAGTTTATTATCGGCATCGGCGAATGTCTATGCAAAATCACTCACATTCTTCCATCCATCCATTGCCTTCAGTGTCTCGAGTGATATCCATGTTCCAAATCCATGACAGCCCTTTCTTTCTGATCCCGGGCAGACTCGGCTCCATGATCGCCGTGCTTGCATTTAGGTGTTCCTTCGTCAACTCCTTGTATACGCCGAGCACATCCACATCGGCCCCGAGGTGTAGCATGGCTCGCCGACATGCCATGTAAATCTTCGAATGTTCACGGACATTGCCTTCGAGGACAGTCACCTCATTCCATGCCCGGGTCTTCTTCTTCTGGCTGTTGGCCTGTCTCACCGAGCTGCGGAACAGAAATGACTTGTGGCTGATGGTGATCCACATGTGATGGAGGGCGTCATTGGCCTGACCTTTTCGCAGCTCCAGTTCCTGCTTGGCCAGCTCCTCCAGACCCAACTCCCTGCACTTCATGATCCTGAGGATAGAGGGGAGGGCAATGGCCATCTTTTCGGTGGGGACGGCATCAGGGATGTCTTCGGCATACTCTTCCACCACTTCCACTGGGATGGGCTCATCTTCATTTGGTTCAGGGTCGGGGATGACGTCGGGTGGGATATCTTCCCACTCGGCACTGGGGTCGGCGAATCCGACATACTTTTCAGCCTCCCTTTGAAAGGTGGTAATGCGATTCTCAAGCCGATGCCGAGATTCAATGAGCTCGGCGAGAGCTTCCGCCAATACATTCCTGGATAGACGGCCGACGCGAGCCAACAGAGATAACCTTGACTGTATTTGTTGAATGTATTTTCAAGAAGTAATATTCCCACTCACTGTGCCTCTTGTATCTTAATCCCGGTCGAAAGCCATGCAGTCGATCCCCTTGGAACCCGCCCGCCAGCCCGGCTCTCATTTTCGGCGAGCTTCAATTGATATGCCGCTCGGCCGGGCACTTGAAGGCCAATCTCAGTTCAGGTATGAAAGTCAGTATGAGAGAATGACTCACTTCTCTCCTTTCGGACATCATAAATGTCCAGAAGCTCGGGATGATTTTGTCGGCTGGCGACGGCATTCTCTGCATCCCCGGCCCATTCCTGTACTAACCGGTGATCGATCGTGGCATCGAGGGCTTGGAAGGCCTCCTGACTGGCCTCCAAGGCATCCTTCGCCTTGATGTATCTCTTGCATATTGCTGGCACTGAACACAGATTGTAAGGCAAGAGGATCAGAACATGGCTGTGGACCCACCCATCCTGATCCACTTCTTCCAATTAGAGTCGGCCATGCGGGCATCCAAAGTTTCCCACCGGTGAGAGGTCNCCATNGTTCNGGTGCTTCNGGAGATCTGGTTGAGGGGGGCCCACAAGGTNTCCAAAATCTCCCCATCAACCTGAGCAGCCCCCTGTATGAATCTGGGGTAAAACCNGCAAAAGCATTGCTCCTGATGGCCGTGAATGTGCCANACGCCNATGCCTTTGANAATCTCCAAGCCGGCCAGCATNGNGAGATGGNGACTGTCGGNNAAGCGACGGAGAAGGTGAANGCCATACTGANACATCACATCGTAGAGAATGAGAANCTGAGGTAGATCACCGACGGTNTTGAGTGCCCCACTCAGGGAATAATCCATATTCATCTGTCTGAAGAAAGGAGATATCAGGCATCGGCNTCAGCATCNGCANNGGNANNGGCATCAGCATGGATTTGGCATGATATTCAGCTTACCTCTCACCCTTCTGAAAGTCTACAACGGCCTGGGGACAAAAACAACCATGTCGGGCACAGGCTGTGGCCCCGATCCTGGTGGCCTCTAGATTATGCCAATTAGCATTTGCCTGATTGACAGCCCAATGATTGCTGCAGGTGGATCTCTTTGATGGGGTGAGGAATAGAGAGCATGATTTGTAAATGGTGACCTACATCTTTTGATTCTATCGCCTCTGTCAGGTGGTCCTTATAATTGCCCTCGGCGACCATGTAGCCGACACCGTCGGCGAGCACCATGTCATTCCATGGGTTCCTCATCTTCATGTGCTCAGCGGAGAAATTGCCGTCCATCACGAAGCTCCTCATGTACTTCCACTTGTCCTCGTCCTCTCTCCAGTTTTCGGGGATGTTGACGCCGGGCTGAGGACAGGCTGGGCAGAAGAGGGCAAGTTCACCATCACCAGTGACACCATCGGCCCAGTGGCCAAACCCGTGCCATTTGGTGAACTTGAGGTATCGCCACTGGCGAGACACCTGGAGTAGTTCTCGATAGCGGTTCTGAGGCCAATTCAGGTGGACATCAGCTACCAAAATTAATGACCGAGTGTCGGCTAGAGCTCACCGGGATGGAGTCAGGGAATGCACTGGTCGTCACTCGCCGGAGCTTGCTATAAAAGTTGAGGGCAGTGGTCTTGCATTCCAGGTTGTCTACCAAGAAGTTGTCCAACACCTGAAACGTGAAGGCCGTCCTGGGGTCTTTGAAGCTAGCTGGGTAAAGGCCAAGGTCAAACAGTTGAATGTCGATGGGATCAGAGTTCACGCATCGGCATCGGTGAGTGCACAGCTGGTGCACGCCAGAACGATTGACAATGGTCATCATGGGATTGCCATTGTTATCATGGCTTGGTGGGGCCTCCCAGCCATCATCGAGCACCGAAAATTTGCTATCATCGATGGTCTCCCATTCTTCATCTTCAGGATGAACAACTTCGGGCCAGTCGCCGGCCCGGGCAGTCTGGGGATCATACCATGGACATGGTTCACCGCCGTGACCGAGATGAAGGACTATTCCCACCTGCTGGAGCCAGGCGGGGGCGAAATAGGAGCCCATCCACTGCTCTACTCTGTAAAAGGGGCTTCGGAGGTGTGATTCTCGGCAACATCCTATGCAGAACATCGGCCGGCCAAAGCAATCCAGATACCTTCAGCTGCCTTCGATGGTCTTACAGTTGGAGCATTTTTGCTCACTGGTCGGACACTCGGCATGGAGGAGATGATGAAGGTACTGGCCTCGGTGGGGCATCCAATCTCTCAGATAGTCATTCTGACTCTATTTTTAGATAGAAAAGCCATCAGGACGGCCATAACAGTCGAGGTGACTGGGGAGACTCCCCTTAGTTCACTTTTTGGAGGTCACCATGGAATCCACGGTCGGGGTGAAATCCAGGTTGAAGTTGGGCAGTCTCATCGGTGTCAGTGGGATCACCGTCTGTGTTGACAGTCGAGATGGAGTCTCACGGACGGGCACTTGCTGGACCTTGATCCCCCGGGTGGTTTTGGTTGCTTTGTAGGTGACTCTTTGAGCATCGGGCTTAGCATATCGTCTCTTTCCAGAGCCCATGGTGGTTTGGAATAAGCTGCGTTAGGGGGAGGGGGGTCCATACCCATCAAAAAACCCCAATGTCATCATCTGATCGATTAAGATTACCAACCAGCTTCACCAGAATTCTCCAGAAGCAAATATTACAGGGCGATCTTTTTAAGACAATGGTGTCATCCAACTGATTGGCCGAGCCTCAGGAACCCCAATATGGTCATGCATGCCCTCGCCACCACCGAGCACCTGGGCAATGAATGGCTGATGCCGATGCTGATGCCGATGCCGATGCCGATGCCGATGCCGAGGAGTTCAGTTACATCAACTCGAACACTGTGACCCTTGCTGTTTTCAGATCAGTGTCTGACCATTCATACTTGAGAACACCTGTCTATCAATTCAGGCAATATGATATTCCTTCAATCTATAAACCAGTATGCCCTTAAAATAAAGTATAGGTATTACAATATCAATCAATATCCATGTCCAAGTCGACCCCCATCCCTGTCCCCATCCCCGTCCCCGTCCCCGTCTGTTGTTCGATACCGACGCCGTCACTAAAATGCGAGCGCCATTCCATCCATCCCCCGGCCCTTATTCTGAGCTGCTCATGCACATTGTCCCTCATGAACCATGCAAAGCACACTCACTCGCCATCGACATCAGAGACTGAGTGTGTCAATACCTGGCTGCAAAGGGTGACCACGGTCCCCGAGTTGTATTGGAATGAAATGCTAATGCCGAGGAGCTCGAAGATGCCATTTTTGTATGGGCCGATGGTTGCAAGAAGGTCGTACCACTCTGCATGGCTGTTCTCATCTCGATGTGGCGGGGTGAGCCTTTGAGCGATTACAGATACCCATTGAACACCGACGGCCAACGGCGAACAAGCTCGCTGATATCGGTGATGTCACCGAGTTTTTCGATGCATTCTATGCTGGCAAAGTATTGCTCAAGATGAATGATCCTCAATATTCCACTGAGGATGGCAGACAAATCAGTGAAATCTTGAAGCCATTGGTGGCATCCAAGATCGTCATGCCGGTCATTGAAGCTCGCTGAACACTTGAGGCCAAACTCAGCAGTCTGGGATCAGGACGGGGACGGGGACAGGGATGGGGATGGCAATAGGTATGTCAGTGACAAGGTGCCCGATCCTCATGTTGATGCAGATGAAAATTGCTTACATGGTGTGCCTGTTCGAACCAGCCTGGTGACATTTCCACCGTGTCGGGAGGCATTCCCGTGCAGTCTTCAGGAGACCGATACAGGTCCAATTGGGCACGCCAATTGCCCAAGTCTTTCAGCTTGTGCATCGGCCTCAACTTCGCCGTTGCCAGCCACATCACGGCCTCGGGGAACGTTCAAATTGTCTACTAAGTATGACAGAAAATCAACATACCTATCTCTCTGCTGTAAGAATATCGGGAAGATACCACTCAAGTATCTTCTCATGGATATTCATCACTATCACCGGTAAGGTATAATGGGGGAACGGCCGGGGATGCATTGGGGGGTAGGCTCGCTTTAGCCATTTTTCGGCGGCTTCGGCGCCACCCTAGAGACCACGCTGAACCCGCTCAGCATATCTTTGTGCATCCCATGGCACTCGAACTTTGAGCACGGGCGGTGACACGGCAATGAGGTCAGTGACGTGGCAACGGTCAGAGCTGAATGCTCACTGGAATTGTCCGCTGCTTGGATGATCTTGTCAGTGATGAGCTCACATTCATATAGTTGCCCGATCATGAACGGCGAGTCCAGCAGTCCTTTCACTCGGCCCCGGGGTGACCGTCGGCCACCGCATTTTTGTAGGAATTCGGCGTGCATGTGCTCGGCAAATGCTTTCACACATTGTAGCATCCATTTTGCAGGCTTGTCTGTGTTGGGGAGTCTGCTGGTTGACATGTTGGGGATGTGGAATGTGGATTAAAGCTGCTAACAATGTTAAAAGCAAGGAGATTGATGGTTACTGGAAGAAAGCAGTTTAGAGACAAGGTCACACTCATGTGACTTTTCAAGTGCTTTGACATTGCGGGAAATAATTACAGAATGAGGGACTCCAACTTAAATGCACTGATAAAAGATGTCGAGCTACAGTAGAGATGTTGAAATGTCGTGTATCAGATAGTAACATGCAGGACATTATTCATAATCAGATGCACAACTTTAATTCACTGGTGATCAACATTATGTACAAGGTTTGAGGTGATTTTAGATTGTGTGCTGTGTCTCGGAAGGTGTGTATCATTCAAGAGCAAGTGGGAGATGATGTTTGAACAATCAGTGCATTGTGTCCCAATAAGGCAGGTGTTGTCNTTCACTCTNAGCAACTGGCTTCTGTGAATGCNNCAAAAAGGCACAGACTCACAAAACAAAGACAACNTGAAATCTAATACATGTCATNAGAGTATAAATGTTTTNTGGTACTGGCAACAACAACAGCACAACAACAGCTATGAAAGATTAGATATTATGGCCATACNGATGCTCANTAACGTCGAACATNGCCACGCCGAGAGCACCAATGTTGCACCCTCCACACCCTGTCAACTTTCNGGGAAACTNATGTCGGGGAATCATNGAGATACTTGTTCTTTCATTAGGACTCGATATGCNGAGCCAGACATGGAGCGTTCTTGTTCAATAAAGGTTCNCNGATGAGATTGAACATGTCNGCGAACGCNCTTCGNCATCNGGGAGAGCATGGGGATACTGGAAGATTCTTCTTCNAAGGGACAAATTACATNAATNGATCCCTTTTACTCNGTCTNTACANGGTCNGCCCTTNAAATCANCTCTCTCTCNCCCTTCNTTCCCCCTCNATCNCCCTCNNAAATTCTTCNTNCCCNNATNGAAGACAATGAGGCNTNATTNAGNAAAGCCNAGNGCNGTCTGCTCANNGACAGTTTGAAGGAGTGGNTGACNAAGTCAGGCATCCATCNATNNGATTTGNAGGANNAATTGTGNGACAGCTTNNAANCTANCAGNCCAANGNGAAGCATNCNCACNATNCCTCTNAAGTTGGNCAACTANACTATCAAACTGCAGAAGGTGAGTCTTTGCTTNNTTGNGGGCTCNGTNATCCTNACNGATGTGCANTGANATCCNGANAGGACATTGCNGACTNGTTNNAGTTCTGACTTCCTCAANNNAAGCNAAAATACAANATNAACTATTTTNGCCNCTGNANGGNCAATGAGATNATCAAGNNGGAGAANAAGAAGGCAATCCAAGCNTATATNNACAACAAGTATTNTNTCACCANATCCCAAGAATACATCTCATACTACCANGAGGCCCTCACTATGATCAAAGNAGAGATGTCAGC
>SGPL01000140.1:0-63387 GCA_004802705.1 Bondarzewia mesenterica
CCCCTTCATCATAATTCCCCCACTCCTTTCACGAAGAACTGTCTCTCTATAGCTTACATAGTTGAACCTGTAGGATACACTAGCCGGATCTAGCTCGGTTATAATCTCAATGTCAATACACTAATGCGTGTATCCAATTTGTGCGCACAGACCGACGAAAGCTCGGCCAACTTGCGCTGAGCCGAGTTGACATTTGCATCCATGTGCAATATGGACACAATTAATTTTAATAACACCAACTTTTATTGGCCGACTAGCTCAGTTGGTTAGAGCGTCGTACTAATAATGCGAAGGTCTTGGGTTCGATCCCCACGTTGGCCAGCGTCTATTTTTTATTCTCATGGATCAAGCTCGCTCAAATTTTTTTTACATGTGCTACTGGACATATGTATAGCACGACTCCAGAGTAGACTTACAGTACATGCATACAGCTGCAGTTCTCTACATCAAGATGGTCTACTCTGTATTCCCCATCTTTGACGATCCTGTGTCATGTACGACTACGTTTTCTGTTGATATGTTATGGCTTCATTGTACCAGTTCCACATGTTGGTATGTGAAGACTACTCATACACAGCTTGTCGGTCCTGAATCGAAAGCATGGCATCGTCGAACATGCCCACCCTTCACCATGAACCGGAATGTATATCATTGGTATAAAGTTTTCTGCAGCATTATCACAGCACTTCCAAGTAGTCCGTGGCCCTTGATCCATTCTCACTGATTCAACAACGCCTCGGCTGCCTTGCGGGCGTTGGCCTTCATGCTCTCGACCTGCAACTCGAGATTCCTGATCTGCGTGCGCGCGTCGCGAAGCTCGGAGTTCAGCCGAGTGTTTTCTTCGCGGATGGCGCTCAAGTCCTGTGTTTAACAAGTGGTCAACTGCGTCGTTTAGGTGGTAGAGGAGGAATGCGCACGTCGTTTGTGGATTGAGAGCGCGAGGGGAGTTTAGTTTCGGCGGGGGAGGAAACAATGGGCGTTGGGTCGCGTGCAGGAGACGGTGTCGGTTTTGTCGGTTCGGGAGACTTGAGTACAGGTGATGAGGCGTGTGCGGGCACGGGCGCGGGCGCAGGCTCGGGTAGAGGTGCGGATTGGGTCTTGGTCGGTGCGGGGAAGACGGGGGGTGGCAGTACCGGTGTCGCAGATGCGGGTACGGAGGAGATGGTGCCGTTCTCGAGACTAACGAGTTTTAGCGGGGCCGTCTTGCCGCTGAAGAACTCACCCGCGGTGAGCGAGGGTTCAGCAGAGGGCGCAGGTGGGAAGATGTCCGATTGGAAAGAGTCGGCGGCCTGCATGCGGTCAGTGATTGTATCAGGTAGGCAAAGAGATGTTGTTGCTCACTTTCCGTGGGACTATGAATGCGATGGGTTCGATACCTGATCCTGTTATTTTGTAGGCTCGCGCTATCTCGCATTCGGAGGTGTTGAGAGCACGGCGGGGGAGGAAGCACATTCCACGTTGGGGATCGCTAGATTTGTGTTCTGCGAGTGCGTACAGGTTGTCGCTTTCGTACTCATAATAGCGGATATTACCATCACTGGAAGGGGGGGATAAGGAATAATCAGGGTTAAGACATGCGAACAACATACCCCTTGCCCGCTATGAAGGAGTAAGATAGATCAGAGTTAGATACGATCGTGCACGGCAGCGCACACACCAAGGAACAAAATATTGTTGTCACTCCAGAATGGCATCATCACGCCTGCAGACTGATCTAGCATCGTAGTCTTGATGTTGGTCAATCCGCCTGTCTCCCAAATCCCGACCTGCCGATCGCTCATCCTGCTGAAACCAGTGGTCGCGATCCGATCCCTATCTCCCATCCAAACAACGCGCGCGCCCTTGATTCCACCATGGGCTTCCACCGTCCTGACCGCCTCTCCGCCCGCACGAGGATCGAATAGACGCAATTTTCGGTCTCTGCACGTCGTCGCGAGCAGCTGGCCCGTCGGGTTGAACGTGAGACTCTGAATCGCATCACCATGGCCCGACAGCATGGATTTTGGCGACTCCGGCGATCCGAGGTCCCAGAGCTTGACAGTGTGGTCCCCAGATGCGCTCGCGAGTACGTGCTGGGCAGTTGGGTGCCAGAGAACCTGACCGACCTTGCGAGGAGACGCGTCAATGCGAAGGACAGGATCAAAGTCATGCGGCTCCCAGTGATCAGAGCCCCATTCCTCGAACGCACTGGCTTCCACCTTCCAGATCATCACTTTTCCATCCTCGCCAGCAGAGGCCACGGTTTCGTCGTTATGGGGAGACCAGTCGGTGTCGAGGACAGGTGCGGTGTGACTGCGTGCTAACGGTATGATATCGGGGAGCTTGAAGGGGATATTACTGAGCGCCTGGAAGGGGGATGGCGCTGGTAGGATTGCGAATGCGCCGCCTCCAGAGGCATTCCAGTTAACACTGATATATTTCTGGAGATGGAAATAAACGAGATGAGCGAAATATGTTCCCTGCAATCACACGAATCACACATACGCCTGATGCTGCGATGAGATTAGTATCCCAAGCACTGCTAGAAACTTTGATGTTGTCTAGGCCATGCTCTTTCTTGGCTGGTTGTCCAAAGACATGCCTGCATAGCGTCATAAATCAGGATGCAATAATTAAAAACAAATGGTCGCTCACCGATACTTTGAGGCCCTCACAAAACGAGACATGAATCAAAAGCTGGAGGTAGGCAAGGGTTGTGATGGACGTCGAGAAGCTGGTACAAGCTGGTACTAGACTAGACGCAGTTACTACATGATGGGCCATACCCCGGATACTCCCATATAAGTAATTCACGTAAATTGAACTGCAGATACCGTTCAACTCCAGATGGATCCCAGTCTCCTCCGTCGCCCTTCCGTCCACTTCGCTCAATTACTTACACACTCTCGCGACTTGGAACGTGTTGAATAGTAACATTATTTACTCTTCTTCTTTCCTCACTGCAAAACAATGCCTTTGTTGCGCCCTTCTCCTGCCTTCCGGAGTAATGTTGTCTTGCGCGCACGACTTTTAAAGGGACCAGTGCCGTGCAGGGCTCGTGCATTCGCTACCGCGTCGGAAGAGGTCAGAACAAGGAGAATTCATTGTGGTTAACGGTGTTAACGAAAAACAACAGTTGAGGAGAACTGGGCTCTACTATTTCCACGTTAAACATGGCGCGAAGATGGTGCCCTTTGCTGGGTACTCGATGCCCCTCTCCTATGGTTCTGTCGGACAAGGCAAGCACCAATCCAGCACTACTCCAGACAACTTTATGATATGAATATCTCCAAGTTGCCAGTCATGAACATGTTCGGACCAGCGCAGGACTATTTGACGTTGGACATATGGTTCAGAGCAAGTACGTCCAGCCCTGTCTTGCTAGTCGTCCTACGCTCACATTCCCTAGCTTCCGAGGCGCAACAGCAACCGCCTTCCTTGAATGGCTCACACCCTCCTCTCTCACTTCGCTCTCGTCCTACTCGTCCACACTCTCCGTTCTGTTGAACGAAAAAGGCGGTATCATCGACGATACTATTATCACCAAACACGCAGAGGACGCGTACTACGTCGTCACAAATGCGGGGCGTCGTGAAAGGGACCTTGCCTGGTTCAAGCAAAAGTTGGAGGAGTGGAACGCGAGCGAAAGGGCGGCAGGTGGTAAGGTCGAACACGAAGTGCTGGAAAAGTGGGGTTTGCTCGCGCTGCAAGGTGTGTTCTTTTTTAGCATAACTTCTGTCGAGCTGTTTATTGATCCCACGTGTTCTCCGAACAGGTCCCCATGCTGCCGAATATCTTCAGGGCCTCACCTCCTTCGACCTCCAAGGGCTTACATTTGGCAAGTCGGCTTTCGTACCTATTGAAGGTTTCCATCTTCATGTTGCCCGCGGAGGATATACGGGTGAGGATGGCTTTGAGGTATAGCAACTTATCAACACTCTTGTTTGCCGCCTTATTAGACTGAGCAATGCATGCCACGTTCAACAGATCTCCGTACCTCCAGCACAAACGATGGAGGTGGCAGAATTGCTTTCCAAGTCATCCGTTTGGTTGACTGGCCTGGGTGCACGAGATAGCTTGCGCCTTGAGGCCGGCATGTGTTTGTATGGTCACGACCTTGACGAAGATACGACCCCCGTCGAAGCTGCTTTGTCCTGGGTAATTGGTACGCGACCAGGCAATTTTCAAATTCAATTCCATAACCATCAGTATTCTTTTTTTTCCATCCGTAGGCAAGGATAGGAGAGAGGCTGCCGATTTTATTGGAGCGGAAGGTGTCCTCAAGCATTTGAAAGACGGGCCTCCGAGACGGCGCGTTGGTCTGATCATTGATGGCGCACCTGCACGAGGTATGAAGCATAGCCTAATTACTGTTCCCATGACTGACCGAATTCCAGAGGGCGCAAAAATCCTCACACCAACGGACTCAGAAGTCATCGGTAAATTTCAATCCTTGAATGTCTACGTATCACCACATTTTGATTTTTTTTTTCAGGGCAAGTCACTTCAGGCATCCCGTCCCCAACACTGGGTAAAAACATCGCTATGGGGTACATCAAGTCTGGCTGGCATAAGAAGGGCACGGAGGTTGCAGTTGACGTTAGAGGTAAACTGCGGAAAGGTGTTCTGACACCGATGCCTTTTGTCAAGCCGCGGTACTGGCGCGGTTAAAATGAGAGAGAGATGGTGGCCATACAGTTCTTAACAGCTGTAGCTTTGACGGGGTCGGTGCTGGTGCTTTCAACACAGACGCCAGACGAAGTGCCCAGGCCGGAGTTTGTATTCGATGACCACAAATTTAATCAGAGCACGTTTTGAATGAACGTCGTGCAGAAAGAACCAATCAAATGAAAGCGTGTAAGAAACGTGAGTATTTGCGGGATTTGTTCAAGTCGTTGACGAGTGTAGCGAGCACCGGTGTCACATTGAAATGTGACTTATTTAATGTAACACACGTGCGAAGCAGTGAAGTCGACTCAGATCTCCACTGGTGACTTGCCTGTGATCTCTTTCCTGGACTCCTCGCCTTTTACTCTCGGGCCTTCTCGCTGATTCCTGCTATAACTTATACACCTAACTTGCTGCATCTGTCTATCTTCTTCTGCTCGCTCTAATTTTGCTCTATCCGACGACTATCGACGGCCTTTCCTCGGTAGTCGACTCATACGGTCTCTGCGTTGTCCTCTCTGCAAGGCCAACACAGCGACTTTCGACCGTTCGACCTGAAAGAGGAGTTTCTGAACTCCTCTCAGGTCGCGCTGTCGATTACACCTTTGCATGACCACGCTCCATGTTCATTTCGCCCTCAAGAACCAACATGCTTTCCAGCGTCTGCTCGAGGGCGGCAGCAACCGCGGTCAGCCCGCCCCAACTGCAGGTACCAGCAGTAGCAGTGGACGCTCCTGGAATCGCCCAAGTACACTGACAGCGGCCATGACTTCTGACGTCAACGCGAAGGACTGGCTCGGTCGCACTGTCCTACACCTTGCATGCTCTGATCCCGCGTCTATCGAATACGTTCGTCTCCTGCTCACTCATCCGGCTATCAATGTCAATATTCAAGACACGGAGAGTCATTGGACCGCGTTGCATAGGGCTTTGTATCACGGGAATATTAGTGCTGCGTGAGTAGGTCTTTCTCTGTCTTTTTCTGTGTATTCTTACTGTCATTCTCATTCTTAGGATCCTTCTGTTGAAGAGGGCCGACATCGATACGTCGCTTACGGATCTTGAAGGATACCGTGCTTTCGACCTGTATAACACCACTGTTGAAGATACTAAACCAATTGGGTGTATCGACGATCTTGAAAGCGTTTTCACGGAGCTGTTCACATGGGGTGCGAACCGGTAAGAGGTTTTTCTACTCGCCGGTGACATCTATGCCAATAAAGAGACAGGAATGCTGCCTTAGGACACGGTGACAACGACGATAAATCTTATCCGGAACAAGTCACCTTGCGAACTTACCGTTCTGATGGAGATTCAAGCGTCAAGCACTCTATAGCATTCAAACTCCGGTCCCCATCTATTCAACAGGTGGCTATGTCCAAGCTTCATACAGGTATTTTATCCCCTCGAGTGCATAAGTTTACACCGTCGTAATCGAAGCACAGTTGTCGTGACGAGTGAGCCGAGGGCTAACCTCCGTCTTTGCGGCTTTGCAAGCACGGGCCGGTAAGTCAGCATCTATTGTTTCTTGACATGTAGTTTTGATATACTTTGGCGCACAGTTTGGGACCTGGCGGTGGACAGCACTCGGTCTACACACTCTCTCCGATGCCGCAATTTGAGCATACCATTGTATCTGTAGCCCTCGGTCGGGACCATACACTAGCACTTACAAGTGTAGGCACCGTGCTCAGCTGGGGTCTCAACCGCTTTTCACAGCTTGGATACGTCGTTGAAGCAACCACCAGTTCCCGTCTAGATGAGCCTGTGCAGTCGACACCTCGCATCGTGGCTGGAGCATTGAAGCGCGAATTTGTGGAGGGCGTCGCGGCATCCAAATCTGCGTCTGCGTGTTGGACGGGTGCGTCAGTGTATACATGGGGTAAGAATAGCGGGCAATTGGGTACATACACAAATCCTGTATGGAGGTCAGGGAAGCTGGCTAAGTTTCTGATGCAGGCTACGATTCGGCCTCTCAACCGATCCAGGTGCAACCTCGCCTTGTCACCAAGGTCAACAAGCCAGTATTGGCCGTCTCCATGAATGTTCGTTCGCAATTCCTTACACTGCGACTCTCTTACCCAATTGTGCAATCAGGACACTGCCATGGCTTGCCTTCTAACGTCTCAGGAGGTTATTTTGCTATATAACAACGGCCATACAAAAATAAGGTCCGTATGACCTATCCGCGTATCGCATGCGGTATGTTGCTGACCATTGACCGTAAACAATCCAGTTTCCCTGCGCAAGGTTTTCCATCCGAAATCATGGCCTATCGCCCCCCACAGGCAGTCAATAATGCAAACATCGCCAAAGTCGTGTGCAACGACAATATGTTCGCTGCCATTTCATCAAACGGAGAAATTTTCACCTTTGCCGTGCCCACCGAGCGCGAATTGAGTACATCCAAAGACAAAGTTCTGGTCAAGCCTCAGCGAGTATGGGCGCTACGAAAGCAGTGGAGCGCTGTACGGGTAAGTGGATTCGTTTCACAGATCAAGGTGTGACATCGAATGAGACCATCAATCAGGATGCTGCTCTTGGGTCTGACGGCACGATCATGATTTGCACAGAGTCTGGGCATGTTTTTGTCCGCTCCAGGAATCTTAAGAGCGGGCAGGGACCGGCGGCCAGGATGTTCAAATTCCAACGTATCCCTTACCTCCAGCGTGTCGTTGCTGTCGGCGCAAATGACACAGGCGCAATGAGCGCCATTCGCAGCGATATTCGCCCTAGGTCCATCACCATCTTCGGCAATAGCCTTTCACAGGACCTTGCGAGGATTCGACCCTATCTAAGTTACAGGAAGGTTTTGGACGGCCATGACGACAAGATCCGGATTGAACCTGGGATGGCATTGCACGCGCCGGAAGTGGAGCAGTTTACGTCGATGCCTCCGCCAGATGACGATGACGACTCGGACGACCTCACCATTGAAGCCGACATCACGGAACTCAAGCGCCTTTGGGATGTGGTCGTACAGGACAGGCTTTCGCGACAGAAATACAACGGTCGTGGCATTTTTGAAGGCAGTCCTCTTGCTCATGGCGCAGATCTCTTGATCTGCGTTCGGTCTGGTAATTTCGTGTTTCCAGCTCACCGTTTGGTTTTGGCCGCTCGGTGTCTTGCGCTTTCGGAATTATCCCTGGGAGAGAAAGAGCTTCATGACCGCGAGTCTGGCATCTCTGTCAAACTGAAGTCAGCTTCTTCTTCCCCTGACACTTCCACGGACCCTTCGAAGTTTTCATGTCTAACTATCACTGGTTGTCACCCACTTTCTGTCCTTATCTTGATCCACTACTTCTACTCAGACGAGCTCCTTGCTGTCTGGGACAATCGTGTAGTTCGTAGGATGCAGATGCTGCTCGCTCCGACCAGCTTACAACTTGCGGGGATCACACGAGAGTTACAAGGTCTTTCTCGAGCACTGGACTTACCAAATGTTGGCGACGTTACGTGCTTGGCCTCGAAGCGCAACCCGGAACCTACATTGAACCGTCACATGGGTGCACTTTTCGCTATCAGCCAGGATGCTCCGATGCCAGGAGCAATGAATGGAACGCGAAGTCCCTTGGCGCATGATGTTGTGCTCGAACTTGCTGATCGGCAGGTTTTCTGCCATTCGACAGTGTTGCGTGCGCGGACACCGTTTTTTGGGTGTTTTTTTGACGACCCAGACTGGGCTGCCCAGCGATGGTCTAGTGAAGGCGTTATCAGTGTGAACCTCCAACATCTGAACTGGAGAGCGATGGAATATGTATTGCGTTTCATTTGCTGTGGGGAGGAGGATGAGATGTTCGAAAGACTAGGTGTGTGAACCTTCTCGCGTACTCCGTGATCCGCTGATCAGAGCCTCTGTCCCGCAGACTTCATAGATTCTGTGGATGGTTTCTTGAATTTTATGTTTGAAGTTATGTCCGACGCAGTGAGCAATCTGGAGCCTGATTTTGAGGCAATTACTTCCACTCACTTCTTATTTAGAACGAATTGCTTTTAGACCGCCTTCTGCTAATCTGCTCATCGGTCTTGCTGAACCACGTCAACATTCATAACGTTTGCAGGATTCTGTCGGATGCCGCCCATCTTCACTGTCCCCCTTTGATCAAGCGGCTTCATTGGTACATGGCTGTTAATATGGAGACGCTGCTCGAAAGTCAAATGCTGGACGAACTGACCCCCCGTCTAGTTAAAGACTTGTCGATTTCCATCCGTGAAGGTCAACTCGAGAAGTCCCCCGCCGCCCGTTCGGGCTGTTTAGTCGACGGGGTGATGAAGAAGAATGAGGAGTGGTTAACTTTACAGGACATCCCCCAGCCCATCGCACGTTCTGCACCGAACAAATACTCGCCGAAGCTCTCCCCAAAGAGATCGCATCGCCGTCCCTCTGTTGATCCATTTCCCAGTCCATCTGTACGGCCCGCTATCATCACTTCACGGCCCCCTCAGCCTGTCTCTAGTAATGATGTATTCGAGATGGACGATGCCGATTTGGTCCCTGCTCTAAACTTGGATTCCGGCACTGTTCATGCACCTGATGTACCATCTTCCAACCCTGCATCGAAAGCAGGTCCTTGGAAGGCCAAGTCTGTGAATCCAAGGTATAGCATGAGCATTAGCGTTTCGAGTTGATGCTGAGATGTATTCTTTTCTAGGAACGATATGAAGGCCATTTTTAGCTGAGGCTAAAGAGAGCAAGCTCACCGAAATGCGAGGACAGCGGTCCTCCACATTGTTACAACCATTGAATTTGAAGACGCCACCCAAAGATCAACTAAAGACATCTTGGCCATTGCCTACGGAAAGTCAAGACCCACGTAACGCTGGTCCATCAAACGCGTCATGGCGCGTTGCAGCAGCTCCGTCTGGGCTCCGCCCCATCAACGTACCCAATTCCCGTCCATCACCCACGGAAACCCCCATTCACACGCCTCCAAATGGCCGCGGTGAGGAGATCCTTAGACCTGAGTTGCACACAAGCACTCCCACAACATCTCGTACCGCACAGTCGGCAGGCTCTGGACAGGCGTCAACTACGCCTACCCGACCTGGTCTCGGACCTGTTATAACGCCATCCAAGCAGTCTCAATCTAAAGGGGCGCCTTCCATATCTCGGCGCGTATCGTACGTATCCCTATGCGTTACTTACGGCAGTCCAGTCATTGAAGTCGTGTTCGCAGGAGCGGTGGAAGCGCTTGGACATTACCCCCAGTCCAGCCTGTTGTTCAGTCTTCTCTAAGCAGTTCAACGATGTCGTTTGCAGCCATACAGCAGCTGCAGCACGAACAGGGTATTGTGCCTATAAAGGACAAGCGGTCATTGAAGGAAATACAGGAGGAGGAACGGGCGCGTCAAACAGAGGAGGAATTTTTGAAATGGTGGGCTGCTGAAGAAGAGCGGGTGCGACTCGAGTCGGCAATCGCATCTGCGTCCGCGCAGCGCGCTGGAGGAAGCAAAAGAAAGAAAGGTGCGACAAAGGGAGCCGAGAAAGGCGAGGAGAAACGGTTGGGAAGAATTGGCGTGGCCCTGAAAAAGAGTGCGACTTTGGCGACGACGTCTGATAGTCCTAGACAAGAAAGTCGCAAAGATCATACACTGTCGAAACGCAACAAGATACCCTCCGCTAAGAGCACCACTAACTCATCATGATTTTCGAACTTACTCGTCGTACGCAAGGATTGGTTATTCGGGTAGATATATACATGACATTAGACACTCTATGGTTTAAGATATGATTATACATATGCGAATTATATAGATACAGTGGATTGAGCGGTGAAGGAGATGATCGTGAGTGGTGATAATGATATATGGTCCGTATAAGACGGGGGTGAGGCGTCGAACAAAAGTTCCATGGATGCTATGTAATCAACGGCTCCTTCTCCGGAAGTGTTACAATGGGTGGTTCGGGTGTCGCGCTGTGAACGGATGCATCAGGCGGGTGGTTGTCCTGGATATTCAACTCTTTCCCGTCTTCGCTGACCCTGATCTTCACCACATCACCGTCACTGTAGGCTCAGATTAAGTACTCTGGAATCTATGATCGTCTGCAAAACTAACACGTACCGAATCGTGCCTTTCAAGAGTTTCTGTGCTAAGGGGAAGAGCACTTTGGTGCGCACGACTCGCGCGATCGCGCGAGCCCCATAGACATCGGAGTAGCCCTGCTCCGCCAACCATTCTTGGGCAGCCGTATCCACATCCATGGTGATACGCCGAGGTTGCAGTCGATCTGATACGTCCTTCAGACGTAGTGAGACGACCTGAAGAATCGACGCTGGCGAGAGCCTGTTGAAGACGAGCATGGAATCTAAGCGGTTGAGGAGCTCGGGTGGGAAGTATTCCGCCGTGCGTTCCAGGACTTCATTCCTAGCTTGAGGCGTAACTACGCCGTTGCTATCACAGGCGGAAGAATGGGCAAGAATATCGCTGCCTGAATTTTGTTTTGTTTCATGTCAGCGCTATGATCGTGAACAAAAAAAATGAATACGGACCCAAGTTACTCGTCAGGCAGATGATGGTGTTCTGAGGGTTATAGTATAGGTAAGAGGAGAGAAGAACATGATACAGTACCGGCGACAAACCTTGAAATCCACCTTGCGACCTGGAACAAGCCACGATTGTGATTCAGCATTCCCACCAAACAGCTATCTGAGCATCGTCCACTCACCTTGACTGTCAGTAATGCTTCCTTCGTCAAGAATCTGAAGCAAAATCATCGCCACGTCCTTATGGGCTTTCTCAAGTTCATCGAGTAAGATGACAGCTAGGAATTCTAGTCAGCCCCTTGTAATTCCGTTCAAAGCAGAAAAATTCACATACCATAAGGCTTTCTGCGAACAGCCTCCGTCAGTTGCCCTGCAGAGAATTGTTAATTCAGACATGGAAATGAGAGATAACAATATACATACCTCCTTCCTCGAACCCGACGTATCCGGGTGCTGCACCAATCAAGCGAGATATAGTATGCCTGTCATGGTACTAGTAGAAAGCGAGTGTGTGTGAGTGTGAGAAAGGCATTGATTATATGGAGTACTATACAAACCTCAGACATGTTGATGTTGATGCTGCGGTAGAGATGCTTATCAATATCTGTCCAACGCAAAAACGACCACGAAACTCACAGTCCCCTCTGCTCGTCATCAAACAGGAATTCAGCAAGAGCTTTGCACAGTTCCGTCTGCAAGAATATGAGTACAGGTCATTGTTTAGAAGTTTTTTTTTTAAACGACTGGCCTTCCCAACACCTGTTGGTCCCAAGAACAGGAAGGATGCAACAGGGCGAGTCGGAGCTTGTAACCCGGCACGGGAGATCCTGACAGCATCGCTGACGGCAGTCACTACATGGTCTTGACCAACGACACGTCGCTTCACCATATCCTCCATCTGATTTGATGAAAACCATGAGCATCAAAATGCGAGGATACCCAGACGATCATACGCACATGCACCAACTTATCTCTTTCTCCCTTCAACAAATTTTGTACAGGAATACCCGTCGCCTTCGCCACGACCCGGGCAATATCGTTCGACGTTACTCGATCATGCAACATAGCAAGGGGAGAGTCTGCGTTCTCATCCGCACGCTCACCCTCGACGGGGAGTTGGCGTTCTAAATCGGGGATGGTCGCGAACCGCAGACGGGATGCGCGCTCATACTGGCCTTGACGCTGCGCAACCTCAAGGCTGTGTTTAGCATCTTCAAGGCGTTTCTTGATATCCTTGATGCGATCCAGTCGCGCACGTTCTGGAGGTTACCAATGCGTCAGTCAATAGGTGTTCGCGAGCACTGCTCGCTACAATGAACATACCGGCTTGCCAGATAGCTGTCAAAGCTTCTGCTTCTTCCTTCTTCTGTACGAGATCCTTCTCCAGCTTGTCTTTACGTTCTTGGCTGAACACGTCCGTCTCGTTCTTCAAACTTTCCAGCTCGATTTGTATTGTCATGACCTCCCGATCGAGCTTCTCCAGCCCGTCTGGTTTGGACTCCTGCGCTAGTCGGAGGGATGAGGCGGCCTCGTCTACCAAGTCGATGGCCTTGTCCGGAAGGAAGCGGTCGGAAATATATCGAGCTCCGTATACAGCAGCTGCACAATATGGGCGTCACTTCCTCCAAGTCTGGTCCAAATGCCAAATGGACTGCTTTACATACCAGTGACGAGAGCGCCGTCTGCAATCTCAACACCGTGGTGAACTTCATATCGAGATTTCAGTCCACGCAGGATGGAGATCGTCGATTCGACTGTAGGCTCGTCAATCGTGACGGGCTGGAAACGACGCTCAAGAGCAGCATCCTTTCCGATAGTTTTCCTATATTCATCAGCTGAACGTGTGGGGCGTCAGATTGAGTTCTTGGAATAAAACCTTTAAATCTTACGCGTTGTAGCACCGACGAGTTGCAACCCTCGAGCAAGTGCTGGTTTGATCATTTGACCGGCATCGATACTGCCCTCAGCCTTGCCCAAATTGAACAGCGTATCTACAAACAAAGGCAATTCAATGTGAATTCATGGCACGCATATTCCGCCAGAAAATACTCACGGACTTCATCGATGAAACAGATAACATTGCCCGCCTACAACATATTCAATCTGAATGTCGGAAATGTGATGTGAGACAAGATTGCGTACCTCATCCTCAATGTCGCGGATCAGCGCCTTGAATTTCTCCTCAAATTGGCCGCGGATCCCCGACCCAGCCATTATTGCGGATAAATCGAGCGAGAGAACGCGCTTGTCTTGGAGAGACTGATTTGACAGGGTGAGCTTCTTCTGTCAAATTTTGGTTAATTGACAGATTCGACATACCTCTGGAACCTCCTTGGCCACGATCCGGCTAGCCAGACCTTCCAAAATAGCGGTCTTGCCAACACCTGGCGGCCCAATAAGCTGACGCGTATGGTCAGAATCGTCATTGCGAAAACTCAGAAATATACTTACCACTGGGTTCGACTTGGTCCTTCGAGACAGAACTACATACCATTCAGCACAATATTAATGGAAAAAATGTAAGTTAGAACTCGGCATACTTTGTATTGTTCGACGAATTTCTGAAGGACTCGCGTGAGTAACTTCAATAGCGTAAGGCATGCGCCTACGTACCTTCGTCTCTCCCTATAGTCGGATCAAGTTTCCCATTCCGTGCAAGCTCAGTGAGGTCAATGCTCTAAAGAATTGTTAGATGCTTCTGAACGAGGTTGACATTTGACAAGTCGCGACTAACATATTCCTTGAGAGCATCTCCCTTTTGATGCTGCTGCATCATGAACCCCGGAAATCCCCCTCCATTACCGCCAGCTCCTCCTGGTGGTCCCTGAGAGTAATTCCTGATAGCTATGGTACTTCCTCGGAGGAGACATGGGGCGAGGACAGCCCCTGAATTCCGAAAGACATTTACTGCTGTTCCTCGGCGGATAGGTGCCCGTGTAATCGCATTTCTAGTAAGCTGCCTGCCTGAGATCCCGCGCAGCATTGATCGCGATGGGTTAATTTATAAGTGACAAGTATTGTGGAAGCGAAACAGAGAGGATGTAAACAGGGAGGGGGAAATACATCCGATTCGCATCCAAGAGGTCACTTTAAGAGCGCGTAATTGATCACGTGAAAACGTGAAAACGCGTCTTTCTTGATTTCCCTCAATTTCTCCCGAATTATCCAGAAATAGAGAGAAACATTGCGGAAACATTCTTGACTCGCTCTTGATGTCCGCAACGATCACCCTCAAGGCTGTCACCTTCTCTACTTTAGCAGCTATGGCTGTTCTATCAATTCCTCTCAACCAATCTTTAGAGCATCAGGTCACCTTTGAGCGGCCTACAGACCATGGCGCAGCACCTTTGCCAGTCTCCAATCCTACCCATTCGTTCTGGACTGATTCGTCTCCAGATGCTAATCCTCTGGCCAGCGAGGGCAGCAGGGGTCCAATGACAACTGACGCAGATATTTGCATCATTGGCTCTGGACTTACTGGTGTATCTGCTGCCTATCATCTATCCAAGGCGGTCCAGATGAAACCGAATCTCGGCCCATTGAAGACGGTCATCTTTGAGGCACGAGATTTCTGTCAGCTTTGCATGTTCTGTCTCTTCCGAAGGTATTGAAACTTATCGTATCAAACAAGGCTCGGGCGCGACAGGTACGTGCTCTCTGCTCTCTGCTTTTTTGGGTATCGGCGGTGAGTCGTGAACATGTTATCAGGTAGGAACGGTGGTCATTTGGTGTCCAACACGTTCTTTGAGTTTGAAGCCAACAAAGCTGCATGGGGTCTCGATGATGCTATAAAATCCGTGGCTCTTGAGGATTACACCGTATCTGAAATCGTTGGGTTGCTGCAAAGCCAAAATCTGGGAGATGCAGTTGACTTGGTCTCTGGAGGACGAGTTCACCTGCTTTTTACCGAGAAAGAGGTGCAAGAAGCTCATGCAGATTACTTGGGAGCCAAAAATGCCGGTGTGGATGTCTCTGATTCGGAATTGCTGAGCAAAGAAATGGTTGAAGAGGTAAGGGATTTTTGCGAGGTATGCTTGACATGCTATTTTCAAACTGACGAACTCGCCTTAGAGATACGGTACTTCATACCCTGCGTACAAGATAGCTGGTCATAACTTGTGGCCTTTGAAGCTCGCCACTCAGCTATTTAACCTGGCCAAGAATGCTACGCCTTCTTTATCGCTGCATCTGCACACGAGGACACCGATCACGTCCATCTCGCCTATGATCTCCGCTACTGAAAGCAACTCTCATCCTCGTCGCTGGTCTCTGCATACTGCTCGTGGATCAGTGTCATGTTCCTACATTATTCACGCTACGAATGCATACTCCTCGCATCTCCTTCCTCATCTCACTGGCTCAGAAGGCATCATCCCTGTTCGAGGACAGATTATTGCTGTCAGGTCGAACACCACGGCGGACCGGTTATCTGACTCCGGATGGACGGGCAACGAAGGGTTTGAATACTGGTTCCCTCGCCCACTTAAAGATGTGGAGAAGAATCGGAATCCACTCGTGATTCTCGGTGGCGGTAGGGAATACGCTAAAGGCGGGTTTGAGATACATGAGACAGATGATTCGATCGTAAATGAAGATGTTGGAAGGGGCTTAAGGAGCTTCCTTCCGAGTTTGTTCCCCGGGAAGTTCCCTGTTGACGGGGAACCAGAAATGGAATGGGTACGTTGGCCCTTCCGAGCCGTACTTGATGCAGTGCGCACTGATCTCGGTATGTTCCAGACAGGTATTATGGGCTATACCAAAACGCACGACCCATTCGTACGCCACATCCCAATAGGCTAGATTGATGACCATTTATTGAAGTTGATTTGGACAACAGGTTGGCCCGGTGATGAGCCCTGATGGGTCTGCCTACGAAGGCCAATACATCTCTGCTGGATTCTCAGGGCATGGCATGCCCCGTACATACGCTTGGTAAGCTTCCTTGAGCTCTCTTTTTGCGATGCTGTACCTGACTTCGCCTGGCAGCGCCGAAGCTGTTGTAGGAATGATCGCCGCTGAGCTTGATAACGCTGAGTGGTCTGTTCCCGATTGGCTTCCCAAACACTATCTCACCACGAATAGCAAGGAAGGAGGGTGCGGGGGAAATCAGCACGGCGAGGATGCTAGATCTACATGTGGAGATACCGGTACTTCGTACCCGGGAGGTCGAAGTTTCGATCAATGTAATACTTAGAACAGCCTTTTGATAGACTCGTCACGGTCAGATGTTGCTACTAACCGCACGAAGTTTCTTTTTGTCATGTGAGGATGTTGTGCAACTGACAGACCTTGAAGCCTCCTTTTCGAGAAGGCTTCGATGCGGAGCTGCAGTTCGAGAAGGTGGTTCGGGCGCTTGTGGCTACTCGGTCTTCTCACCGTTCACATCATGTCCGAAACTAAGTCGCAAGCCGCAACAAATGAACAGAAATGGGGAAGAGGTATTTGTCAATGATGACTCGGTAGACATTGCCGTAGATGGCTCTTTGCTAACCCTACCTTGTCTGAAGTGTTAATTTGTGGTGGTACGGATTGGTATGTGCTCATCATTCGACATGACGACACTCCGTCTCTCAAAATTGTGACCATGATACAATTGTGATTGAATTGCTCTGTTGAACAGGCCGAAGTTAGGGCGTAAAGAAAGAGGAGGCAAGGCCGAGGGAGCCATCCAAGAGTACGAACGCCTCCTCTGACTGAGACAGTCCACACTGACGCCACGCCCTCACTCTCAACTTCCGCTATTCACAGGCACCCAGATCTCCTTGAGCCGCATATCTTGCGCTCATTAAGCAATGTCAAGGTTGTCTCCATACACGCCTCCTGCGCGGGCTGCCATTGTATCGTTCTCGATATTGAGGGCACCGCGTGGCTATTCGGACGGAACCAATTCTCCGCGCTCGGCGTTTCGGGTGTAGATTTCGTCTCGGAAAACGCGCCCTTAAAAATCAGAGCGGTAGATCTGGGTGCGGAGGAGGGGACGAGGTTTGTCCATGCAGCGTGTGGGAGGAGTCATACTATACTGGTAGATAGTGATGGACGAGCATGGACAGCGGGCGCGAATAACTTGGGTCAGGTGAGTGAATTCATGGTTTGCTGATCCTTTGAGAGTCAATCTGACGTCGGCTCCGTCTTAGTGTGGACATCATACCTGCGCCGAGGTTTCTTCGTTCAAGGTTGTTGATGGTCCACACCATGCTGGGACAAAGGAGCAGGAGCACGTCATCAAAGCAGCGGCTGGAATTACATTTTCATTGTTCTTGACGAAGAGCGGGCGGAGTATGTACACCCATGATCCCTTGCCTCCGAAAGAAAAGCTTCAGCTAATTATCGGAATATTTTGTCATAAGTCTATTCCGTTGGGTCTGGAGAGAAAGGACAACTAGGTAATGGGCGGACTGGCGAACACATCGTCACGGGTAACAAAAGCGGGTACGACATCGAGACCGAACCAAGTTGCGTTCCCGTCTTTTTGACTTCGGGGCTTCCTGTCTGATGTGATCAATGTTCGCAGTCCTGGTCAAGGGTCTCCAAGACAAGAAGATTACGCAAATTGCCTGCGGCCAACAACACAGCATTGCCCTTGACGAAGAAGGGTAAATGGACTTTCTCACTGATCTGTACGGCTGCAGAGTGACCCAATCTTTGTTGGTGGCGTGTAGAATTGTGTACGTGTGGGGCTATAATGGGTATTGCCGCCTAGGTCTTGGGAACCAGCAAGACGTCTTGACGCCCAAGGTCGTGCCTCAGGTGCGCGGGTTTCTCCTGGGTTCTCAAAGGTTATACCTGGTTACGGCACCGACTGACGGTTTCATTCCTGCAGTTCACCGGACCGCAACCGAACCTCATGGGCGCGCAGGTCATTGCGGGCCCGTCGAACTCCGTCGTGATCGACAAACAGGGCATGTACTGGATGGCGGGTAAAGTACGTTTGCTACTTCACGATTGCTTCTTCCGTAGCTAACTGCTCCCCAACACAGTGGAAAAATACTGGTGATGGTGTGTCGCGCTTCTCATAACGAGGGGAGAGAATTCTTGAAACTGAGTACACAATGCAGGGTCTGGAGGTCAACCGTACTCCACCTTCCGTTACATGCAAGATATAATGTAGGCAACCTTTCGGCCCATGTCTCTTCCTAACGTGCTGACATTCGATCTCTGGTAGGGGTTGCAAGATGCTGCACGCTTCCTGTGGCGGGGTAACCCACTTTGCCGTTGCGCCAGATGATGAGGAAGGCGGTGTCATGACAATTGCGTGGGGACAGAATGCAGCGAACGGTGCGCATCCTCAATTCTGCTCTTGAGCGAACTGACCCTTGACCGATGACGCGTCCCAAGGCGAACTGGGTTTGGGACCCAACGAGCCCAAGAGCGCGACGAAGCCCGGACTACACCGACCACTCGGCGGCATCGACATAATCGAGTGCGTTTTATTCCTTCTACCTCATCTCCATTCTCCGCTGGTGAACTCAAACTGACGCGCGAGGGGGAAATAACAATGGGTAAACTTGGCAACCGTGCACGCACTTGAAATCGCAGCATCGCCGCGGGACAGAACACGACGTACTTCCTTGCCACCCCAAATGAGAAGCTCTCTGACCTGCCGAGACATCCTGCAGATCTAGAGGCCCCCGAAGTATGCGTGGAGTGCAAGAAGGACGACGGCGATCCGTTGGCTTGCGACAAGGTTCGTCCGGGTCTCATCCCTTCCTCGTCGCGACTGACCTGATAGTTTCGCCTCGGATCCGGCGGGCGAACAGTGCGACGCGCCGTACCACCTCGGGTGCTTAGACCCGCCCCTGGACGCGATACCAGACGGTGAGTGGTTCTGCCCCGACTGCGAACGTCGTCCAGGTGCGCCGGTAGGCGACGCGCTGCCCCCGCCGCAGATACACAAGCGGTCAGGTGCAGGCACTGGTAAAAGGAAAGCGCGGCCCGCGTCGGACGCAGATATCGACGAGGAAGACGAGGAAGACGAGGACGCGGGGAAGAGCAGAAAGCGCAAGGCGCCTGCGAAAAAGGACGGTGGTTAGTTGCACGAATACAGAACTGTCGTTGTCGCTGGTACTGACTTTGATGCCCTAGTCTCGAAACGCAAGAAATAGCCTTCGATCGCGATGGACATCTTCCGCGTCTATTTTCTGACCGCCTCCCTGCAGGTCTCCGCCCCGCACATCTCCCCTTCATCTGTTCTATTTTCTTTTCTTTTGTGTTTACATATGCCAACTCGGAAAACAGGGATCCTGTCACATATTTCTCTCCTCAATACTCCTCCCATCTCATTAGATATCGATGTGTGTCATATTACTCTTGGTTTACAATGCGTATACTGGTATCATGCGTGATTTGGCGTGCAACACAGCGTCAAGGCAAACAAAGAAAAAAAAGGTCCTATGTAAGTATGTAACAGTAGAATACTGCATCTCAAGTCCATCCGTGTCCTTCTAAACCCATGCCCCGTGCTCCATCAGCCCCAGATCTTCAAAACAGTAAGGACGATGGCAACGCTCAGACCAATGATGAGGATCACGGCACCCACGAAGAACGCGAGCAAGTCGAGGGGCATGCCACCCTGTTGCTGTTGTTGCTGTTGTGTGGCAGGCGACGTGGCGGCGACGGCGAGTTTCTCAGTGTCTGCGCGTTCCTGCTCGAGCTTGAGGATGCGGGTACGGACGTCGGACGGGTCGAGTTCGAGGTCCTGGCCTGCGGGTGCGAGGCGGACAAAGGACGGGAATTGGTGTTCGGCCCATTGTTCGATCTTGGAGCAGGCGACGGAGATGCGGAGGAAGTTGGGGTCTGCGGGGGATGCTTTTGCGTGGATGGCACGCGCGTAGTCGCGGAACATGTAGGCGACGTCGCGGGGGTTTGTCGAGCGCATGATGAGCTGTAGGAATACGAGGGTAATCAGTGGAGGGAACTTGGGGAAAAAGATGGGAGGAAAGGAGAGAAGGGTGACTTACCCGTGCGGCTTCCGCTTTGCGGATTTTGATGTGCCGGTGGAACATTTCTGGGTTCATGAAGCACAGGCTGAGGGTGGCCATGGCCATGCTGGCGGGGATGGCGCAGAAGTTGAAGACCGTCTGGTTCTTGAGGAGGCGGAGGTAATCGAGCGAGTCGGTCGCATGGCGGAGGGCGTCGAGGACCATGCCACTCTGTACCCATTGCGCGCGCTCCTCGTTGCCAGGGGCGTACAGTGCCGTCACGTCCGCGCAGGGCACGCCATTGCCATACTCTGCGCGGCCCCAGACCTCGCGCGGCCAGAAGAAGCGCCGTTGGTCGGCGTCCTCGCGGAAGTCGCGGATGATGTTTGTCTTTTGGAGAAGCAGGCCCATCGAGTTGGAGAGTTCGAGTTGGTCGGCGAGCCAGGATGCTTCCTTGCCCGACGCGCTCCAGATCCGCGAGAGACCCTCGCCGACGAGCCCCGCGACGTAGTGGCAGTACAGGTCGTAGTCGGCAACTGTGTCGAGGTAGATGGAGCCTGCTGTTGCGGCACGGTGGGTGAAGTCGGCCATGCCATTCTCCATTTTGTGACAGATGTCGACGATCACTTCGCGGTAGCTGTGGAGGAGCGTTTTCAGATACCATTTCCAGCTGCACGAAACTCCAGCAGACATGCCTCGGTCGCACGAAGGGACATTACAGATCGGACAAAGGAAATTGGAACGTACCTAGGTTCTAACCGATTGACCTCATCGACGACCTTGTCATACTCGACCAAAACAACCCTGTCCTTCTCGTCAGGACCACTGCCGTCGAAATTCCAGCCTGGAGTGACTGTCTTTTCATGGAACGAGCGTAGGATGGGCTGTTTGACGTCATCTGGAATGGACATGTCATCCTCGACAGTGTCCAATCCACGAAGGACGATATAAAACAGGCAGATCTAAAGACACCAATCAAGAAGACATCGCTCAGCGCACGTCCCACGCACGAACAAAGACGCACTGACGCACCGTCCTGGCGAGGTCACCGTCGAGCTCCTTGATCACGGCAGAGAAACTTCTACTCGTCAAGTCCAGCAACTCCCAACACCGCCGCATGGACTGCCGGTCCCATCCCGATGTCGGATGTTCGCGCTTGGCTGTGATGTCGCGTTTCGTTTCGTGGTATATCCAGTATTGACAGAGGGACCGGAATTCGTTTGGATGTGTGAGCATCAACGCGAGCATAGATAGGACGCCCATGGTCGTCGTCGGTCGTTGAGGGGAGGAGGTGTAGGGTGGGAAAGGGGGGAAAAAGAAAGAGAGTAATCAGTAAACGAAGGATATAAGTTAGTTTGTTCAACCGGGCCAGGGCAGTGCGAGCACGTCTGTCGTACCACTTGTCAATTTCGCCACTTTAGGAGATCATCCGACCTCAAATATATTTCTTTTCCTTTTCATTTGTCTGCCACGGCGTTCGACATGGACTCAGGCACACCGACCCCCCCTGCGCGTTTCTTGCCCACATCTACAAAGAAATTGTCCACCAGAGCCGCTCAGGCCAGCCTCGTCGACTTTCTCGCAGAGTTTGAGCACCGCAGCTCCCCGCTCAAGGGCGGCGACAACGCTGTCACCGTCCAGCTCCACAAATTGAGCAAGGCTTTGGCGGAGGAGAGGGCCAAACGACCCAAGGACGATTCGCATTGAATTGGTGAGTTGCATTCGCCAGCGTTCTAAGCATCATGTGTATCTCATCGAAGCGCGCTGCAGTCAGGTTTTTGATACCATCACATTTCTGATACTTTGGTTCCGAAATTGGGAAAGCATGGGCCAGTTCGATGTTATCACTCTCCTACTGCACTCGAAAACGACAGCTTGACGACAGCAGACGACGATGTAAAGATTGCCGGTGAACCAAAGGCAGACCCACGTTGATGACCGGAATGCCGTAACATTCCACTCGATAAAATAAGACCTTCGTCGCTTCCCCATCGTCGGCGCCAGGACAGTGCTAAGGAAGACAAGAAGAGCGCACAGATTCATGTCACTTCGGTTTTGATGCGAAGAAAGCAGGCGCTATCGCAATGGCCCTTTTTAAACCTCAACTAAGTAGTATTGGCGGAGACGGAAATGGTGGTTGAGTTTAATGATGTGGAGTGGGCGGAATACTGCCACTCCTGCGAGTGAACCACCGAACCCATCCACCACACATTTTCAGAAAACAGACGCACCGACAGTAGAGTCACTCAGGAGTCAGAATACATCAATTAGCCCCCAAAATAGACGTCAGCGCTTTGAGCTTATTGCCCATCCACTCCTCCACCACCTTTGCATACTCTCTCAGCTCCTCTCCTCTCCTCCGGTTCCCGCCTACCTGCCCGCCACCACCACCATCATCCGGAACGCTCAATATATCAGAGACTTCAGGGAGATTCGTGTTCCGCGAGAGGTAGAACGCGACGTTCGACGTAATTCGCCACTGAGGTCGAATATCATTTTACCGTGTATCGGACGAATGGTGGAGAGGCTGTATTCTGAGGGGGTTCATCGGTTTCAGGTGGACTCAGAGAGGTAGGAGGGATCGCTTCATGGAGGGCTTAAATAATGCATGATGTCCGATCCCTCCCCATCCGCACCTGCCCCCGCCTCCTTGAGAACTTCCATCTCACGCTTTCTTCCTATAGTCACTGCGCGCTGCTTGACAAGTTTTATGGGCTGCTCCCCTGCGCGTATACTCCGCCCACGCCGCATCCAATTCTCTGCCGTGTCGAACTTGCACTGAAAGGTCGCAGGTAGAGAGGCAGGAGCTGGAGCAATGGAGGTGGAGGTGAAGATCAGCGAGCGCAAAAAAGCCAAGACAATCGGTGAATATGAACTTGATTCGATCTTCCACACCATACATCCAAGCATTATGTAGCGCAAGCGCGAGACACGTGGGAGACACTAGTTATCGTCGGGTCAGCACTGGGTGGGGAAGGAAGGAGGGCAACGACGAACGAACAACGCACCGCGCTCGCACGTATGCGCAAAGGCGATCGCACTACTCCTGACACCGCAGAACGCGTCGAGCACGGTCGAGCACAATGCTCGGCAATCTGATCTGCGATGGCCTCGGGTGTCACACCGTGCTATCCCTCCTCGTCTAGCAGGCAACCCGCGTCGTACCACGAGAAGTAGCGCGTGCGCTGTGAGAAGTCTACATGCTGTGAGCACGGTGTGAGCTGTGAGCTGTAGGAAGAGGCTGATGAGGACGAGGATGTGTAGCGTATATTTTTGGAAGTGTGTGGGACATCAGAGGCGTCGGGGTAAATAGTGGGGAACGAGCTAGTCGCCAATTGTGAAAGCGTTAGTCCGATTTACCTGTAAAGCGATGCACCGGTAATGCGATGAACGTCCGTGTAGTCCGAGATAACTCTACTTAATATCCCAGCTCTGCGCAGGCGAATCAGCCCCCCAAGTAGTGAAGCTCAGGGGATGTTACGACTCACCTCCTGCGCGCTGCTCCTGCTCCAAGATGGTAGAGACATGGTTGATACCCGCCCAATAACGATCCATGCGCTGTAAGACATTCGTTAAGGTGTCCAGGGCCTTCCGGGTCAGAGCCCCGAGCATCAAGCTGGCGATCGCTGACGTATTTGGACCGCTGTCTGCATCGTCGAGCAGCGTTCAGATCATGAATGAAGGCGGAGCTGGATGGAATAAACTACACCGCCATTTTGGGAAGAGGTCAGCCCGACACTCAGAGTCGGAGATCAAAGAAAGGTCCCATGAGAATCGATGTCCGAGAACGGCAAGGCCTCATCCAGATCTTTTCGGAGTGAGATTGAGGTGAGACTTTGACGAGCTACTCACGCTCTCGTGGTCGATATCACGCAGAGTCCCCGCGCTCGACCCTCATCGACTCTCAAGGCCTCAACGTTCAACGCATGCTGTGGCGTGAGGTTGCGCCATTTCTGAGTCATCGTGTCACTGCCGAAAATTTTGNGAAGTCAGCCTGCTCTCTCTTGCATTCTCCCTCCATCTCCTTTCAGCACCTTTCCCTTAATTATCTCCATTTCAGATGTCCTCATTACTGCTTTGCTCTTCAGCATCCTCAGAGTACTTATGTACTGAGCATGGTGAGTTCTCGGGTGCGCAAATCTAATTGTTCACTGATCATGGTTGTTCTCACTGCGACATCCGAGGACTGGGCATGGTGACAGCCTGTGTGCAAGGTGAGTGCAAAAGAGGTCACGCCCTCACCATGAATATAACTTACAACATGCCACCCAGCATGTACCCATCTTATCCGTCAAGGGCACAACGGTAAGCTTCATTCCCCATCCTGCCGTGGATATGGAACACATTGACATTTACTTTCGTCTGACTCTGCCACCCAACTCCGGCCTCCCATGCCCCACAGTGTCCTTCGCAAGCATATCAGCAGGGTCTGTATCAGTGCGGTGCAGGAGGTGCGACATGGATGGCCACTGGCGCGGCTTGTATTCACAGGAGCTCGCACGGGACAGGTCATCGAGCGACGCGTGCGTGACGGATGTCAAGCGCGAGCGCGGTGTCGCGGAACCTGACGCACTGTTGGTTGCTGCTAGCCATGGGACCCCCGTGGGCTTCCTGAGAGCGGGGAACACCGCGCTCGCGCTCGTCGATGTACGGGTCCGCTGCCTGGCGGGCTTCATCGCAAAAGGCTCTTTTTATCAGAGTTTTCAAACAGATTCTTGAGAACGATCAAACTGAGTATGGGCGCATTGATACTGAGGGTGTCGCTTTGACACAGTGACTACTGAACTCTGATTTTCCATGTTACCCTGCGACTTCATTCTTTTTGCTATTACTACCCAATGTCTTTATTCTCCCATATGGCACTTACACACTTTGTTTGAATGATATCCGCATTATATGCATTATTTTTCGTGCCATTGTGTGTGCTTGAATAGAGCATTATGAGAGATATAAAAAAAAGACTCAGGCAACAGACAGCCGGATTGCCCTCAGTTCTCACCTAATGATGCTGTCTGATCTCTCTCACGAGAACACTACAAGGTCAATGACGAGATCTAAGGACATCCCGCTCAGATGATGGTCGAGCGATATGGCAATTTCGGATCCCACAGACCTCCGAGCCCAATCTGGAAGAGCTCAGGGCGGCGATTTCCGTAGATCCCTGTCTGACTGCCAAAAAGAGATCGGTGCCGAATGGCGGTGTATAGGAAAGAAATGGCAAACATTGAGCGCGTCCACTCAAGGCGGGACGCTGCACAAAAGGCATCAATGTTCTGCTCGGCAACTCGCGGAACATGCCGCATCCAATCACAGGCGGAGGCGTCGCGTTCTACGACATCGGACTCCTTGCAGCTCCTTCCTCCTTGCGCGCGTGCTTTCTGAGCTTCCTGTTTTCTCAGACTGGGATTCCATCTCTCACATCTTGCACCAATGGTACTGGGCACGGAAATCCCTCGCGTCGAGGGTCAATATTATGAGTGTGGCACTGTATGACTTATTTTGGTGCAGATGGCACGTTTCCACAGTCCACCTTGCCGCTTGCGCTTCTGTTTTTGAACTTTAGGAATCGGTGGATGAGTACCTGGACGTGCTCAGGACGGGGTGTGCTCAAGTATTTCGAACGTGGCGGAGACTGTATCGCTGGTTCAGTCTCTCTGCTCTCTGGGCTCATCAAATTTCTTTTCTGACAGTGAGCCATTGGGCTTATCAACCCGTTAACGAACAGAACTGCAGAGGACTCTGCGTTGCTCTTCCGACGCTTCTTTGCCATCGCATTTTACTCCGTCTGGATGACGCCCACCCCTGCGAGTCGACCTGTCGTTCCACCTGGCTCCGACTAACCTGTCATGGACGCTCCCAGACTGGATGAATATCTCGGACTATTTCGCAAGGCAATTGCCGCCGTGAGTCCTCTTCTTTTATTACGATCCATTTGCGCGTGCACCGGGATGTGTTACGACGCGTGTGTTGCTGGATTGAGGAGGATGTGTTCAATGTCTTTATGTGTATACTTATATCTTACAGATACACCGCGGTCTATGCATAGTCGATAGATCTCACAAGGACTCTGGTAGACCTTACAGTCGTGCGTATGTCAATAACCTTTCCACTCACCATCTTGTGTTTCGGAAACTCAGATGACAACTTGGCTTGAGGATCAAGATATTCAATGCTTGACCGCAGCCCGGATGCTCGACAAGTCTGCGGACAAACGAGAGCCTACTTATCACTGACAAAGTGAACATGCTGTGCATGCGAATAGAATGCGTCCTTGAAGGATGTAAAGGAGTGTCCGCGTCGCGGCCGAGGCAACGTCAACCATGGTCAGTCACCGGCCCCTCCAAAGCTCCCATAAAAGTATTGCTTGATCAGCAACACACTCCGTCTGCACCGACAATAACCCTTACCCTCTCTGTACGTTATCCAACGTCCAACAATTCTTCAATAGCAGGTAAGAAAGAGAATCCTCACGTTCGTAGTCGCTCAGCATATTTATGATGACATTGCCCACCGCCGCGTGTCAGGCTAATCTGCACTCGTCATAGGCGCAACAAGCGCGGCCGAAAAACACCTTCTACGCGAGCTGCTTGCCTCACCGCATTTTACGCGCGTTGGTGAGGCTGGACGGCGTGTCTCGCCTCCTGAGCGCTGAGTAATTGCTGAACGGCGTTGAGGGCAAGCTTGAGTGGTCGATTTTGAGAAGATCGAGCAGGTGGGGTTGAGGGACGACAGATGGGATGTTGTGTTTATAACGCGCTGACCTTTTGTGCTAGCTGTAGATAAGTGCTGATTTTTGTTCGTCGGGTCCCAGGATGGGCACTTCGCTGAAGTCTGCCAGCTCGTTCGAGAGGATTGACAGAGAGCGAGTGGAAATCATTGAATGGAACAGCTCGAGAACGTGTTCCGGTTTTTTTGACCGTGCTTGACATCTCACGTTGTCTATAACAAGTACGCAGTCAAAGCAGCAAAGCCGCATGCACGGACAACGTGAAACTGCGCCTCGTCTACCTCTCCGTGCGTCCATTCTCCCCTCTCCCTCCCTTGGTCATTCCACTTACCCGTATTTCTGTGTACATGCCGATATAGCGGACGCCCACACCTACGCTCTCTACTGGCGCAGCAAGGGCCTGACCAAGCAGGCTCTCACATCCCTCGGCTAGGGTGACACGCTCATCTACTGTCCCAGCTACCTCAAAAACGCACAACGTCCAGAGTTCCGCCCCCTCGAGGCGATCATTGCGTGAGTTCTCATTTAGTTGCCGATGGCAAAAAAACAACGCTGACGATCTTCGTTGTATTCGCTGTGACAAAGAACTGTGATGGGCATTCTCTCTATGTCTCGCATAGCGTCGACATTGACATGCGTTGTAACTCCTCTCTGATATCGCTCCGGTATCACGCGCTTACCTTCACATCCTGCCTCTTACATAGGTTTCCGCATTGGCGAAGAGCATACGAATCCACGGATAATTCGGCTCCGCGCACCTCCTCACTGTCGCTGCATCGTCGCGAGAGTCATTCGAGGGCAAGCTGTTCATGACAATCAGTAACAAAGTTGTGTTACTCTTGGCCAGAGATCTCTAACCAGTGATCATGTCGCCGCATTCTCTTTTGCTAAAGTTTGAACAAAATGACATACAATTCAAAAGACAAACTGAGACAACAGCGAGAAATCCATAAATACAAAAAAAATATTTAATGAACGACCGGTATCAAGAGACATGACTGAGAAATGACAAGAAGGGAGTGATTTTGATGTGGACCTGCCAACATCATTCCACAAGCAATCAAACAAGAGCCGCTTCATCCTTCAATCCCTCTTCCACTCTTGCAACCTCTGCAATCCCACCCACACTCTGATAAGACTGCAATTGCAAAATGCTAACCCTAGATCGCACCTGGCCTTTTGTTGTGATGGAGCGTCTTGACTGAGGAGCAGCAGCAAATTGAGGCATGCTTAAACTTTGGCCATTGTGATCTGCTGTGATGGGAATACCCGACATCTCCCAAACTGTGTTCTGATGGCTGACTAATACCACAATTATTGTGGGATATATGCCCTAATATAATACATCAGTTCAAGTAAATGAGAGAAGTAATATTAAATAAGCATACAGCAATTTGTACACAAACTCCAAATAGTACATCAACATCATTAGATGCATTGAAATCCATTATAATATTGACAATCTATAAAGTGAGTTATTAATAGAATATTGATAATTATTAATTATTAACTTACCCAAATAAAGCAATATAGAATTCCTGACTCAACAAGAAGAGCCAGAATTTTCTCAATCTGAGTCTTCTTGTGGTTATCTAAGTTATTTTTAATTTCTTGACGATATTTCCTAATATTAATTTAGCTAAAAATATTTATATAAAATATTTAAAAAGAAATAATTCATACCATGCTTTATATCCAATCAAAGATACAGCCATAATATTGGCCATCAATTCTAGTATATATGTTGACATCAAAATCCATGAACCAATTGTATAATTGGTTGAATCATTTGTGAGATATGATTGGATGAAAAAACCTGCAGATATGAAACCTAAAACTGCACAAATGTATTAAAAAGAAGGCTATTACATATATAAATTAGAAAATATACTGACTGGTGGCACATATCAATAAACCAACTGTGGCAATCACAGGCTTTTTATTATTGGGATATAAAACCCATGCCCTCCAAATAATAATAGCATCACCCAACAAATACTAAAAGCATCATTAGCCCTTTTATTTTAAATCACAATTAAAACTACTCACAATAATTGTTGATGATATTTGTGATTCCACATACATAAGATTGGTAAAGTCATTTGCAGTTGAAAACTTGCTCTCCAATGTGTGATCAGGGTTGAGAATGAGAACATCTTGGATTTGCTTGATGGTATTGGCCAAATTCACTCCCCAATAACATGTGGATGATGCAAACATGATGAGTGTGACAATGAATAGTATCAGATTGGCCCTGGACTTCAATCCCTTTTGGCTTTTCAAAATTATTGGATCAACAACTCTAGGGTGCTGATGAAATGAGACTTACAGAAGCAGGTATGATGAATAGCATATCAGGATGCAAAAGAAGCCTGTATTACAATTTGTTAAATGCTAAGTACACTATGTAATGCAAGTGAATCACCCACCATACAATAAAGTCACGACCAAGGCTTGGATGACATTGTTTTGTAAAACAATACCAACATGCTGTATGACCTCCGAAGGTTCAGTGACTGTTGTGTTCATAGCCGATCTGATGTAAGGGATTGTGGTAGAGGAAGCAAGCAAGTGCGTGATAAGGGCAAAGCAATGGAGCGATGTTGGCTTGCCCTGCGAGACTTTATAGTGCAAGGCACGCACACTGCATAATGCTGGAATCTGTGACATCGTTTGGACCATTGCTGCGAGACGCATGTGCATGAGGTCCGAGATTGATCACAGTAACTGAGAGTCATGGCAATATGAATTGCGCAGCGTATCCATCGGAAATTACTCTGATATGTTCTGCATCTCCACGGTAGGAGATATCTCGAGACACGAGAAGAACGGCACCTGAGATACCATCGACATGGGTGAACAGGATAGCAAGCTGATGTGGTTGCAGATGCTTTGAAGAGAGATCATCATTTCTATGAGAACACAATCCATACAAAGATACATGAACCTGCGACGTGAACCTCCGATCGTCTCACTCATTAGCCTAGTCGGCATACCGCAGTGTTCGTCGTTGAGTTCTACCTTCTGAAAGCCGAACAGATAGTAGTGGAATGCCGACCAGTCCAGCTACTAATCAGCGCTGTCGGAATATCTCCCTAACGGTACAGCCTCGAAGAATGAGAATCCAGAGTGAATCGAGCAGTGAGTTACAGTAAGCTACATCGTCCATCAAAGGAGGCGCCGCTTCTGTGCCCGTTCCAACTCGTGTGAGCCGATAGCGAGCATCGGCAGACTTCAATTGAAAACGGAGATTCCGAACAAAGGTGATCGCGCACCAGGTGAAGAACTGTTGATGCGAAAAACAACTGTCAACGGCAACTGAGAGACGAACGATGACTCCGACCGACTTGCATGGCCAACACCGAATGCGAATCGAGACGCACACAGGAAGCATCTTGAAGAGCCGCTAGATGGTGGAGTGTACGATGCGGCAACTATTAAGCCGTTCAGTTTTGATAATTTGAAGTGATGAGAGAAAGAAGACTGATCGACTGCGACCGCAAAGACCCGTTATCGGCAGGTGAGGCAGCTGGAGAGCTTGCACTGCCGTCAAATCACATCTCTGGTGCCAAACGTTGCGATTCGTCTACACGAGAGTCTTGCACCTCGTACGCACTGCTATGGAAACAAATCACATCAGCTAGCCTGCGAATTGCGTAGAGAACGAGTTTAGCTGTGTTCTGAAAAAGTTTCAAGGCCGCACGCGCGCATGCGTTGACGGTGACTTCGCTGAAAATAAGCTCTGCATGCTAGTCTCCTTGATCAGTTTGGAGCGTCGTCTCGAGCGAAGACGAATGAGGATGGGATCACGATGCCTGCCGCATATATTCCAGAAGAATCCGACGAAGATAAGTAAGACAATCAGTGCATACATCTGGACGGTATCCTGGACACGCGCGAAACCGCATATGTTATGCCGTGTGCATGCGCAGTAATAACGACGTGAGGAGTGCCAACCGAGGAACGGCTGAGACGAGATGAGAAGAAAATCAAAAGGTGATCAGGCCAGCTGGTGAACATGCCAACCGACGCACGCACCAGCGCAGTTCCATCGCCATCTGTCTCACCAAGTCGCCTTGCTAAACGCGCATGATATCACGAGGGAACGGAATTCGGCACCTTTGATGTTGGATCATCAGTTCTGATGAGAAGATGCGACGAGGCTCTGTCCAAAGGACTTAATGAATCAAAGCACCTCACCGTAGCATAGATTCAGACTAGATCTCAAGACTGATCGCCACGGTCAGCGCTCTCCACCTTCGAACAACTATGCCAACCTCTCGTGTCTTCCAATCGACAACGCCTCTATCACAAACCCATCCTCAATCCCCTTTCCACCTCCCTCATCTGCTTCAAGAACACTCCATTCGAAAACCGCCAGTCATGCCCTGACTTCCATCCTCAAAGCCTCTCTCAGCCCCATTCCACGCCTCACGATCAGAAACGCGACTGCCGCCGAGCAATCTTAACGCCTGTAGAAGGTGCTGCGTCGACGAAGTCGCTAGATGTCGGAAGTCATGGTGGATGTAGGGTTACTGGAGATTTCGAACTGATGTAGTCGATAGACGCGACGGGTGTCGCACCAGTCCTCGATGCTGTATGACGAAAGCAGATCATCTAAAATATAACCTACCCAATGTCATGCCAAACGTTAGCCGCGGAGTGATAACTTTGGGGGAAGAAGAGATGTACTCTGTTGGCTCCATTCCAGAGCTTCCCTCGCCATGGAGGCGCGGAGCGACGTTTCGGTGGGCGGAGCAGTATCGTGAGGCAAATTCGGATCTGAATGGGCTCCGCGGCGCTCGTCAGATCCCTACTTCAAAGCCCTGCGGTGTCGCCAAGTGTGAAGATGTTGTCCCATTTATCTGTAAAACGATGCAATGGACCTTGATCTGGTAACGCGCGTCCGTCTAGCCCCAGAGAACTCTACTTGATATCCCAGCCCTGCGCCGGCAAATCAGCTCCCCATGTAGTGAAGCTCAGGGGGTGTTACGACTCACCTCCTGCGCGCTGCTCCTGCTCCAAGATGGTAGAGACATGGTTGATACCCGCCCAATAACGATCCATGCGCTGTAAGACATTCGTTAAGGTGTCCAGGGCCTTCCGGGTCAGAGCCCCGAGCATCGAGCTGGCGATCGCTGACGTATTTGGACCGCTGTCTGCATCGTCGAGTAGTGTTCAGATCATAAATGAAGGCGGAGCTGGATGAAATGAACTACAGAAAAGAAATGGCGAACATTGAGCGCGTCCACTCGAGGAGACTCAAGGCGGGACGCTGCACAAAAGGCATCACTGTTCTGCTCGGCAACTCGCGGAACGTGCGGCATCCAATCACAGCAGAGGCATGTTGACATTCTACTGCTGACGCGCGTGCTTTCTGCCCTCTCTCTTGGACTGGGACTCCATCTCTCACATCTCGCACCAATGGTACTGGGCACGAAAACCCCTCGCGTCGACGGTCAATGGCACTGTATGACATATTTGGTGCAGACACGGTACGTGAACCTTCCACCCTCTTCCGCCATCCAACTTGCATTTTCTTTTTGAACTTCAGAAATCGGCAGATGAGTACCTGACCATGCTCAGGACGGGGTGCTTCAAGTACTTCGAGTGCGGCGGAGACTGTATCGCTGGCCCCGTCTCTCTGTTCTCTGGGTTTGTCAAATTATCTTTCTGACAGAGAGCAACTGGGCGTATCAACCCGTTCACGAACGGAACTGCAGAAGACCCTGCATTGCTTTTTCGACACTTCTTCGCCGTCGCATTTTACTCCATCTGGATGACGCTCGCCCATCCTCGATCTACCGCTATACCTGGCTCCGACAAGCCTTTCATGGCCGCTCCCAGACTGGATGAATATCCCGGACTACTGCTCAAGGCGATTGCCGTCGTGAGTCCTCTTCCTCTTCTTTTATCACGATTCATTTGTGCGTGTCCTAGAACGTGTTACGACGCGTGTGTTGCTGGATTGAGGAGGATGTGTTCAATGTCTTTCTGTGTACACTTATATCTTACAGATTCACCGCGGTCTACGCATAGTCGATAGATCTCACAGGGACTCTGGTAGATCTTACAGTCGTGCGTATGTCAATAATCTTTCCACTCACCATCTTGTCGTACAGTAACTTTCGGCAACTAAGACGACAATTTGGCTCGAGGATCAAGATATTGGATACTTGACCAGCCCGGATGCGCGATAATCAAGTCCGTATTCAATTGAGAGCCTACTTATCGCTGACCAAAGTGAACATGCTGTGCATGTGAATAGAACGCGTCCTCGAGCGAGTAAATAAGTATCCACCTCGCTGCCGACGAGGCGAACGTCGACATGGTCAGTCAGCTCGCCCCTCAAAAACTCCCACAAAAGCCTTGCTTGATCAGCAACACACGCTGTCTGCATCGACAATAATCCTTATCCTGTCTGTACTTTATCCAACGTCTACCAATTCTTCAATAGCAGGTAAGAAAGAGAGGTCCTCACGCTCGTAGTCGCTCAGCATATTTATGACGACATTTCCCACTGCAGCGCATGAGGCCAATCCGCACTCCTCATAGGCGCAACAGGTGCGACCGGAAAGCACCTCGTGCGCGAGCTGCTCCCCTCACCACGTTTTACGCGCGTCGGCGAGGCTGGACGGCATGTCTCGCCTCCTGAGCGCTTAGCAATTGCCGAACGGCGTTGAGGGCAAGCTTGAGTGGTCTTTTGAGAAGATCGAGCAGGCGGGGTTGAGGGACGACAGATGGGATGTTGTGTTTATAACGCGCTGACCTTTTGTGCTAGCTGTAGATAAGTGCTGGTTTTTGTTCGTCAGGTCCCAGGATGGGCACTTCGCTCAAGTCTGCCAGCTCAAAGTTGTTCGAGAAGATTGACAGGGAGTGAGTCGAATTCATTGAATGGGGCACGTTGTCTATAACAAGTACGCAGTCAAAGCAGCAAAGCCGCATGCACAGACAACGCGAAACTGCACGTCGTCTACCTCTCCGTGCGTCCATTCTCCCATCTCCCCCCCTTGGTCACTCCACTTACCCGCGTTTCTGTGCACATGGCGATATAGCGATGCGCACACCTACGCTCTCTACTGGCGCAGCAAGGGCCTGACCGAACAGGCTCTCGCATCCCTCGGCTATAGCGACACGCTCGTCTACCGTCTCGGCTACCTCAACAAGCGCAACACCTAGAGGTTCGCATGCTCAGAGCAATCGTCGCGTGACTCCTCACTTGCCAATGGCAAAGAAACAACGCTGACATTCTTCTTCGTTGTATCCGCTGTGACAAAGACCTGCGATAGGCCTTATTTTTCACGTCTCGCATAGCATCGAGATCGACGTGCGTTTGAACTCCTCTCTGATGACCCCCCGGCATCACGCGCTTACCTTCGCATCCTGCCTTTTACATATGTTTCCGCATTGGTGAAGAGCATGTGAATCAATGGACATTGGACAACTCGGCTCCGTGCATCCTCCCCACCATTGCCGCGCTATCGCGAGAGTCATTCGAGGGCAAGCCGTTCACCAGAATTAGCAACGAAGTTGTATTATCCTTGGCCAGAGAGATCTCTCCGAGTGATCATGCCGCCGAATTCTCTTTTGCTAAAGTTCGAACACGATGACATACAATTCAAACAGGTAAACTGAGACAACAGCGGAAAATCCATAAATCCAAGAAAATATGTAATGAACGACCGGTATCAAGAAATATGACTGAAAAATGACAAGAAGAGAGTGATTTTGATGTGGACCTGCCAACATAATGAGAATATGAGATTCCATAAGCAATCAAACAAGTGCCCCTTCATCCTTCAACCCCTTCTCCACTCTTGCAACCTCTGCAATCCCGGGCCCATCCATACTCTGATAAGAGTGCAGTTGCATAATGCTGACCCTAGATTGCACCTGGCCTTCTGTTGTAATGGAGTGTCTGGGCTGGGGAGCAGCAGCAAATTGAGGCATGCTTAAACTTTGGCCATTGTGATCTGCTGTGATGGGAATACCCAACATCTCCCAAACTGTGTTCTGATGGCTGACTAATACCACAATTATTGTGGGATATATGCCCTAATATAATACATCAGTTCAAGTAAATGAGAGAAGTAATATTAAATGAGCTTACAGCAATCTGTGTACAAACTCCAGATAATACATCAGCATTAACAATTCCTTTGAAATCCATTATAATATAGGATATCTATAAAATGAGTTATTAATAAAATATTGAAATTTAATAATTATGAACTTACCCAAATAAAGCAATATATAATTCCTGATTCAATAAGAAGAGCCAAAATTTTTTCAACCTGAGTCTTCTTGCAATTACCCAAGTTATTTTTAATCTCTTGATGATGTTTCCTAATATTAATTTTAGTAAAAGTAATTATATTAAATATTAAAAAAGAAATTGTTCATACCATGCTTTATATCCAATCAATAATGTGGCCATAACATTAGCCATCACTTCTAGTAGAAATGTTGACATTGAAGTCCATCCAGTTGTTGCATAATTAGTTGAATTAAGGTTTGGAAAGTCCGATTTGATAATAAATCCTATAGATATGAAACTTAAAACTGCACAAATGCATTAAAAAGAAGGCTACTATATATATATCAGAAAATATACTGACCAGTAGCACATATTAATAAACCAACTGTGGCAATCACAGGCTTTCTGTTATTGGGATATAAAACCCATGCCCTCCAAACAACAATAGTATCACTCAATAAATACTAAAAGTGTTATCAGTATTTTTATTTTGAACTATAATTAAAACCACTTACAACAATTGTTAACATTAATTGTCGTCCCGTACTTATAGGACCAAGAAAGTCATTTGCAGTTGAAAACTTGCTCTCCAAGGTATGATCACGGTGGTAAATGAGAATGATTTGAATTTGCTTGATGAGGGCAGCCAATTCCAATCCCCAGTAACATATAGATGATGCAAACATGACGAGTGTGACAGCCAATAGTATCAGATTGGCCCTAGACTTCAATCCTTTTCGGCTTTTCAAAATTATTGAATCAACAACTCTGGAATGCTGATGGGATAAGACTTACAGAAGCAGGCATGATGAGTAGCATATCAGGATGCAAAAGAAGCCTGCATTATAATAAGTTGAGTATACTATGTGATACAAGTGAATCACCCACCATAGAATAAAGTTGTGGCCAAGGCTACGATGACATTTGCTCTTATAACAAGACCAACATGCTGTATGACCTCTGGAGGTTCTGTGACTGTTGTGTTCATAGCAGATCTGATGAAACGGATTGTGATAGAGGAAGGAAGGAACCACGCGATAAGGGTAAGGCAGCGGAGCGGTGTTAGTTGGTAACACGAGAGCTCAGCGCCACTTGCTGCTCAGATCGTTTATAGATAAGTAATGAAATATAAGAGTCCTGCCATTCTTCGAGTGGTGGGCCGTTCAATATATCTGTGGTGGGTGTGTGATAAGTGAATATAATTGGTTCAAATTCTGGTGATGTACAGATCAAATTTGATCAGTTCCCATCTTTTTTGCATCCCATCACCTGTCCATACCAGCTTGTATCATAGCACATTAGACTTGTCATTGTAGGGCTTGTAATTACTATAGAATATAAGTTTTCTTTCATTCTTCGATCAACTGGCTGTTGAACAGAATTCTGGCAGATGCGTGCTCAGTGAATGAAATTGACTCAAACCCCGATGATGAACTGGTCAATTTTGACCAGTTTCTATTTTTTGTGCCATCATCTGTCCATGTCAGCCCATGCCGTCGTGATGTGCTACTTAAAGGTAGCATTTGCTCTACCATGGCGCAGGGAGCAGACTCACATTCTGCCAACATTACGCTTAGCTCAATACATGGCCCTTCAGGCAGAACTGTTCCTATTTGAACATGATACCCGTAAAAATATAACATTTACTAGTCTTTCGCATGCACATCCAAATAACTGCACATCATCTCAAAATCATTCAAAACAACAAGCCATGTAAATGATTCATGAATGAGTATTTTCAAGCTAAATTTTTGTTCGAATGTGATGACTACTGTTTTTTTACGTGTCGCAATATGATCGAGGTAACTGCTACTTACTTCGCCTTGACTCAAGGCAACATCCTGAAGAATGAGATGGGGATGAAGCTGTCACCAGGGTGGTGCAGCGTGGTCTCGTCCCCGGAGGCGTCCGTGCCCTTCTTCGCAGTGATGGCGGGCTTCTCCATGGACCCGAGTTCGCGCTCGCCCTGCTTGACTATCCCATGCTTCGCGAACACGAAGTTGACACCCTTGCCAATGACTACGAAAAATAGCAGCGCTGGGTGTCTGTGCGGGGTTTGTGATAAGAATGTGATATTGGGTCGACGAAAAGAGATGCGCCTGCACTCCAGTTATACATGTTCGGCCTAAGATCTTGCCAGGTATATCCGACGTGCAATGCAGTGTGAGCGAGATGAACGAGGGCAGCATGAACAGCCGAATCGCATAGGCATCCGGCCTGCGTGCTCAGTAGGCCATGGGTATCCAACGTTCGCTGTACCAAAGGACTATGCCGAGGATTGAAGGCGAGTGGTCGCGGACCAGTTGCCCCGTGCGCTCTCCGACGGACAACGATAGGCCAAAAGAGGGCATGTCGAACGTGTACCCGACGCCACCGTGCCAGAGCGAGGATGCACAGGGAAACGAGGTCTCGTCGTCCTGCATGTCAAAGCCGTTGACGAAGACCGGGCCCACGTGCAGGCGCTGGTCGAGAACAGAGTAAACAGGGGCGTCTGATGTGCTCGTCAAGTTGGAGACCATGACGTGCTGCACGTCGTCCGTGAGGAAGAACCACGCTTTCTGCCAGCTGAGCGCATCGGTGTATGGGTTAGTGTAACGCATCGCTGCGATGCTGAGCTGTCCGTCTGACACGCCTCCTACGAAGGAGTGCAGGCCCGTCCATTCAGCATCGGCGCAGGTGAGAGGCGTCGCATCATAATCGACGGTGATGCCTGGGATGAGGTTCCAATCCCAGGCTGCAGCGATGTCCTCGTATTCGTTACCTTGGAGGTAAGTGTACAAAGTGCCGTCGGCTAGGTGGAAGCCAAAAGGCTAGATGTTGAATATATCAGCTTGAAAGAAGTAAAAAAAAGAACGAAAAACTGCGAGTTATCAGTGGGGGTACATGGGACACATACGTTTTGGGAATTGGTGTACTCTGTGTTTTTTGTCCGTGTGGAATACATTTTGAGAGTAGACACATACCCTTCCTCTCGTTGCACCTGAGCATTGTTCAAATACTATTCAACAGTGCGGAGGAGGGGCTTCTTGTGCTCACCATATAGTCGTTATTATAGAAATTACGATTGCCGTTTAGATGACCTGCGTTCGCATCCTTCGTTGACTTGATCAGGCCATTGTAGACCTTGATCATGGTGGTTGAGTTCCACAATTGTCCCAATTGCTCTATCTCGGTCAGGTTGATGTTGAGGCTGCCGGTAGCTCTGAAAGTTAAGAGAAAACTATAATAACAAGGATCTTGGTGCAATGTACAGCATCACTGACTGGGCGTCGATCACAGGGAAACTGATAAACCTAGGCAGAGAACTCTATGGCCGAATGAATGGACAATCGAGAGCTAGGTCAGTTCTGACTTACGAAATCCCAATGGAGTACATTGGTGAGAACATTGCGATAGATCATCCACTGGTCGCCGTCGATCAAGGTGGTAAAAGCGTTTTGTGAGTCCAGGTCCGCGGAGAATTGCGTGCCGCCGGCGTCGATCTCAAGCTCAAGAACGTCATTGGAGCTATCAAGAGAACAGACATGGTCAGAGCCATCTCTTTACCACTGTGACACGGCATCGACGAATACGCACAAGTCTTTCCCATAATTACCGTTGTACAATAGACCTCCATGCCGGCCGAAGCTACCATCGGGCTTAATACCGTCGACCATGATCCCAGGCTCGATGACAACTTCTGCATGAATCCTATCATAAGCCTCAGAGATCAAAGTGATATTTGTCGTGAGCAATGCGACGTCGATGCCAACCTTCGCCACGTCCAAGATGTTGGCACCAGACAGGTAGCCCTTGTGTCCTTCGTAGAACGTATCGTATGGTCGCGAGGACATGGTGATGCAATCCTCCTTCTGGTCGTCTGAGAGAGACGCATTGAAGAGGAGACAACTCTCACCAACGAGACGAGGAATCAGAATTACCTGGAGAAAACCGAATCGATGTTAGTGTCAACAAATGGATAGCCTGAGGACGGCATAGACTTAGTACATCGGAGAACCAGTTCGTATTCCAAAGACCGGGGGTACCACACGGACAGCTGCTGGTGCCTGCTGCGTCCAAGCATCCGGGGACGGTAAAGTCGTTCTGGAACCAGTAATCCATCGCGGATGAGATTGCGCCAGCCAGGTCCGAGCTGCCGACATATTGCTCATTTCCGGGTAATCCACCGTGCCATGCAGCGGCCAGCTAGCTGAGGACGATATGCAGGAGCTGCGAGTGAAATGAAGAGCTGGATGGAAGAACATCGAGTGAGGGCTCGATAAATACGCCTTGCCAACGAGACTACGACACTTACTGACGATGACCTACAGTAACTACTAATTGACCGTCAATGCTGGGCAGCAAAACGTCAGTTAGCGATAAACTGAGCACATACAATGATTCGACATACAAGCTCACTTTCGGTTGCGAACTTCACTCACAATGCCCATCACCTGCTCACAAACATTTACATTGATAGGTTCATCTTCTATGTTTTTCAGTGCAGCGTTACGCTCGTCGACTGCCTTTTTACCTTTCTCATAATTCTGAAGAAAATGTCNCCAATTTAGACCAGTTCTAATTGCATGCTTGTGCAACAATGATGGACCTCGGAGTTTTCTTCGATGATGNCATGCTCGACCGCGTAGTCGAAGAATGACGGATATTGTCTCCGCGCGTCTATCCATCCGTTGCCAATTGCTGCACNGCGCAACCGAACGTTCAGATTTGATTTGAGAACCNCGTCCGCTGAATGAACAAAACATTAGAAAACTTGTGCACGAGAATTTATGTGCATATTACGCACAGAAATATGGGATATATTGTTTGGGACATAGAACGAAGCTGCAGATGGGACTATAAACCAAATCATCAGTCGCAATAAATTGGGAGACCATGAACAATTANGCAGCCTTTGAGATGCGGAAAACGTTGTTCAACCGTAGTTGGCGTCGTTTGGTCTCCTTGAGAACATCCGAAAAGAGCAGTCTCTTTCACTCTCTCAACCACTCCATTTCCAAACCTCCTTTGTTCTGCTGATNGATGGGGATAATCAAANATTTGNAAAAGAAAGTGCTCCCAATGTTGACAGCATCAGTAAGTCTCCAATTTAAACGATATGATAACCTGCACGAACCCCTTTTAGAACTGNAAGACTTTATTGTCCGACGCCCAAACCGCAAAACCCGGCTCGCGGGCGTGGCCTAAAATGAACGGAAACAGAGATGAAGCTATCGGCATCAGGTGGGATTGGGGTGAGAGGAGGGAGGTTGGGGGGAAGACGTTGAGAAACCTCGTGCTGCAGGCCAACAAAGGCGCGGCGCAGGTGAAGTTGAAGAAGCTTGCGAATAAGAATTCGCACCGGAAGNTCCTGANGATTGAGTTGGACTTGGATCGGCCGCAGGAGTTGGAGGAATTCAAGAAGAAATGGTTAGAGGGTGTGAGGAGGTTGGGAGAATAGATGCACGCACATGTAAAAAGCAGAAACTGAGATGGGGCCCGACGTATACACANGCGTGCAATGACCAGTATGATAACCAAATCTTGTCGGCTCAAGTGAGATACAGAAAGAATCTCCGCGCTCACTGGTAGGACGTTATAACGAAAATTCGTAGAAGAAGGCAAATGGCTTAGGCGCTGCATTGTAATGGGTGCCCNTTCAAGATAGCGAACCGTTTCTCAATGTAGCTTCATGTTGAATTTAAGCGGTCAGAAAGGCTCCGAACATGGTGCGGCAGGGTAAAAAGAGGTAATACAACTCCCCAAAGCGATGACAGAAGAGGTAGTATAATTTACGAGAAACTGCAGGATCGTCAAGGCCACCATAGTGGTAAGGGATTCTTACCGAAAAAAGGGACNGATTATTATAGTCGTACATCTGCTGGCAGAGGCCTTACGCGTAGCGTGATCATGACGAGAGTAAAGAAATGAAAAGACGAAGAAGAAGGAGCATCGTGGAAAGTTGGAGCTTATAGACGTGGAGCGACAACAGCATGAGAGGGCATCGCAGATCAAGCAGATTGGGGAACAAATGAACGGCTGGAAGACCATGAATGGAACTCTCACTGCGGCGCAGGCTGGCCAGCTGAAGACGGTGCTCGAACATCTGCCATGATTGCGTTGAATTGTTATGTAGACAAAAACTGAGATGATATTGACCACTTACTACCTCTTGCCGATGGCTTAGGGGGGGGCATTCACCAACACCAGGTTCTCTCGGGGTTCCACCATGAACGCCAACGAACCCGCCGCCTTGACGATGAAAAATGAGTACCTCTCCCGGACGACTTCGCCGACGAATCCCGCATTGCTGCCATTCATGACAAGGGCCATGACTCCCACATTGACCGGGATGGGCTTCAAGAAGCGGAAGGGGATCNCGATCTGTCTTTGAAATCTCGCTGCCACTTGGACGACGACCTGTCCCGGGAGAGGATTCACCTTGCGTGCAGACGACGGAACCGTCTCCACCCAGTGCCTCTCGTATTGGCCGTACTGGAAGCCGATGACAGGATCCGTCGAGCCTGTTACCTCGAAGGCNATCATCCACACATCAAGCCAACGTTCTATGTACGACCACAAAAACAATTGGACCCCGTATTCCGGGTGCGGTACTTGTGAATCCGTCAGCAGGCAAGACAAGGATGACGACGACGATGCCGACAGTACCTTGGCATGACGGGAAAGTCTCAAGCTCCGTGTTTCGACCCGGAGTGCGCGAGGAAGGGTCCCACGCGGGCTCAATCGAGGACNGCGGGTCAATAGGAGGAGGGGTGCTGGTACGAAGGCCCTCGTTCAGCGAAAGCAGGCCTTCAGGCCTGAAAGCGGTGGACGCTAGAGCCCGAAGCTCTGCCTCTGTCGGTGGGGGCAGCAGCTTGGGATGCGATCTANGGAGTTAAGGTAAACAGCGAACATTTTTGAGAAGGTACTCCGTGAGACTCACTCTAAAAGTATCATCGTGACTTTGATCTCTTGAAATCTGCGCCCCTGGGTCGTCAATGCGTCGAGCTCGACCAAGGCGACATCCTCGTCCACCTCGGGATCGGTTCTGAGAACCTCACGAACTGCCTTTACGAGCCCCTTGTACCCCTTCCAAGGGCCTCCGATGATTTGGACCCGCGTGCCGACCATGTCGTGCACCCGAGGTTTTGACGCTTCCTTGGCGCGCTCTGCGGCTATTTTAGGGGAGCAGAAGTCCAGGCGATCATACGGAAACTCGAGGATCTTGCACCCACAGAGCATTCACTGAGTCCACTACTTGATATGCCAAACACGCGCACCTTGTTCTCGGTCTTTGTCCTCTTGATCCAGATATAATACGGATCTCTTGGGTCAACCACCGTCCCGATCTGCTCGCAACCCTCGAACTTGAACTTGACGATGTCCCCTGTTTGGAACAAGGTGGGGGCGAAGGGGGAGCTTTCCTTTTCGCGTTCGGCGGCTACTTCGGGTGAGAGAAATTCCAAACCAGCGAATCCAATTCCGAGCATCTGCGGCAACGCAACGTTAAGTGCGCCCGCGGGATTCTGGGCGGAAGAGGCCTACCTCATCCATCAGCTCTGGCCGCACAATCCGGACAGATGATGCTTGCGCGTCGGTGACNGTCCCGATCTCCCCACTGCCCCGTACTTTGACCAGATCTCCCCTCCTGAAGACATTCCCAATGAGTAAGGGATCCGGGACACGCGCACGTGCCACGGCCAACTCGAGGGAATGAAAGTCGACGCGATCACACAAAATTTTAACCTGAAGCCAACACCTCGTTGAGCGGCTTTTGAAACAAATGATGTAAAAAAAAAAACGGGAACAGACTCACGGTGTTCTGAGTCGCGGTCTCGATGAAACTGACAGAAGACGAAACATCATCAACTGCGAACACGATGCCGGTCTGGTCTTCGTGCCGTACTTTGACATGATCNCCTGGTCTGAAGTAGGGACNGATCGATGATAGGGGTACGACGAATTCCGTCACTGGTGCGTCCACGTCCTCATCTTCTCGGTGCGAACTCGGTAGCAAACCAGGAATAATCGAGGCTTCAACTGCGACGATGGCCGTCCCGTCTTGCGCATGCCTGAAGGTGCCCCACAACCCACTTTGTTCGCCCGAGATGATTCTAACACGATCACCATGTCGCAGAGCCTCCTGCGCCTCAGCCGTCAAGATCTGCGCAACTAGCCCACCGTGAAATGGCAAGCCTTGGTTGAGAGCATCAAGGAAAGGCAAGACGTCACCGTTCGAAGGCGTTTCCTTACAGGGGATGGCCGACCTATAAGCGACTTTCATAAATCGAAGCCCATACCTGTATTTAGCCGCGGAGAACACCAGATANAAGTCATGCTGCTGGACGCTAGCTGGCCCATACAATCNTCTGATTTCNTCGGGGTTGAAGAGTCGGGGTTGAGGCCGGCAGCAGCGCTTGCGCTTGCCACTGCTCTTTTCCACGGCCTCGATGTCAGGCTTTTCGGATAGAGCAATCCTCGGGCAAACAGCTACTGTCAACAGCCCATGTTNGACGTCGACTTCTTGCACGAGAGCCAAGTCTTTGGCATAGGGCCCTCGACGAATGCGGACCCATTGGCCTGTAGCGAAGTCAACGTCNGAGTTGGGTCGAGTCTTCAGCACGTAGACCTGTGAGCGCTCCTCGACGNGAANGAGCNGAATCGCATCCAAAGGATTCACCCCAGAATGACCACCGACCGCGTTTCGAACATCCAGAGAGCTCGGCGCCTCAATGTACACCAGACCTNGCAGAGAAGGCANGCTAAATACTTCACCNATCGTGGGTGGCTTTTCTCCTCCCATACCCACNCNGGTTGCGCTGCACCGTATGTGCTCAACGACATCCGCCCTTCGTCCGTTCTGTAGCCCCCGAACAATAGTCAGATATCTACATAGTCAGGCTTGACTCCAATTGCAGCGGCGGGCGTACCTTCACCTTGACGCTCCACAGGAGTCGCTCGCTTTCTCCAAGAAGAGGCCACTCGGTGTCGNGCGCGCCGTACTGAATCTGTCGGGCGCGCACTTTGTACTGATCGGCGATGGCCTCGAGAGCCGAAGGATTGTCATCACTGAGTGCCTCAGCGCGATATGTNGGTCCAGGGTCGAGAAATGGCTCGCCAGCAGTATCCTCCGCGGAGATGTCGTCTTGCAAGAAATCAACTGTGGAAGAATTCAGCTCCGCATGAGTGGACGGAATACTTCAATTGGATGACGGGGGACGCACCAAAGTCGCCATCTTCCTCCTCGCTATCTTCGTCGCGTGAGTCCTCCTCGGCTTCAAGATCGAGAAATGGATTCTGCTGCGGAATTAACACCAACTAGTTCATCATTATTGTTTTTCATGGGGCGTACTTACCGCTTTGCGGGCTCGATTTTGACGCGACATGGCACACGCTGTTCAAGCCTTCACGAATTTTGGTTGTCTTTTTCAAGCTTTATTTCTTAAGTGCTACTTGTGGCTATGTATTGTATTTCACAATGAGCAAAATGCGACGTAGTGGCAGACAAAGACGAAGACGGCGGCGGCCCCGCTAAGTTGCGTTGCAGATTGGCTGAAGGTGGAAAAAGGAAACAATGCAAGTCGTGACCCACGCATTTATACCGCGGATTTTAGTCACCACCTGCACGTCAGCCTCAGCCAACACAACGAGGTTGACGTGTAGGCAATGACTGAAATCATTGTGTTTGGCTGGGTCTGACGTGTGGGTGATGACAAAAATCAGCCTATAAAGATACTCGCAAATCTAGCTGCATACCTTTTCCTTTTCTCCCCTTCTTCCTCATCATGGACCTTTTGCCGCCTTCTGGCGGCGTCGTCCTCCTCCGTGAAGGCAATGACTGAAATCATTGTGTCTGGCTGAGTCTGACGTTTGAGTGGTGATGAAAATCAGCCTATAAGTAAATTTGTAGTTGGAGTTGCACGCCCTTCTTTTCTCTCCCCCCTCACCATGGATCCAAGTAATTACAATTTAAGAGAAGAATAAAGTAAACTGAATAAAAATAGATATGTAAAAGTTCATTTGCAGTGAGATCGTGGCCTACGAAGACCTCAAGGAGTACGGGAGTGAGGCGGTGGTCAAGGCGGCGGGCAAAGTTCGACAGCAGGGCAAGCCCTACGAGAGTGCGTACACAGGAACAGGAATAAAGTAAACTGAATAAAAATAGATATGTAAAAGTTCATTTGCAGTGAGATCGTGGCCTACGAAGGCCTCAAGGAGTACGGGAGTGAGGCGGTGGTCAAGGCGGCGGGCAAAGTTCGACAGCAGGGCAAGCCCTATGAGAGTGCGTACTCCCTTTCCTGTTAATTTTAAAACCGTCGTAGACGTGAATACTACGCTTGAGAGGACTTATGCCCTCGCAATGAACAACGCCAACAGCGCCGAAAGACAGCCGCGATGAATAGAAAGAGCAGATTCAAACAGGCCGTTCTCACGTGTGGAAGGGACGTCAACAGCGGCTTGGTGGAGTTGAGGAAGAAGGTTTTCGATGTGCATGGAATAGGGGTGATGGAGCGTCATTGCGGTACGAAGTCCGTGCGTTCCAGTTTACGCATGGGTGTACTTACAATACTCATAGATTCAGTGCTTACAGGTGCCGTACTTCAATGTCGAAGGTGAATCCTTCACACATGTATTCGAACCATGGGTTGTATGTCATTCGACACGGTGCGAAGGCCTGCGTTATATCGGGACGTATCATCGATTGGCATCCGAATAGTGATGAGGATTGCCGCCTGGGTTTGTCGATACTGGGGTCTGTATGATACCGGTCACCAACATGGCGGAGTTGAGGAAGGAAGTTCTCATATACATGGAATAGGAGTGATGGAGCATCATTGCGGTATGAAGTCCGTGCGTTCCAGTTTACGCATGGGTGTACTTACAATACTCATAGATTCAGTGCTTACAGGTGCCGTACTTCAATGTCGAAGGTGAATCCTTCACACACGTATTCGAACCATGGGTTGTATGTCATTCGACATGGTGCGAAGGCCTGCGTTATATCGGGACGTATCATCGATTGGCATCCGAATAGTGATGAGGATTGCCGCCTGGGTTTGTCGATACTGGAGTCTGTATGATACCNGTCGTCAACATGGCGGAGTTGAAGAAGAAAGTTCTCATATACATGGAATAGGAGTGATGGAGCGTCATTGCGGTACGAAGTCCGTGCGTTCCAGTTTATGCATGGGTGTACATACAATACTCATAGATTCAGTGCTTACAGGTGCCGTACTTCAATGTCGAAGGTGAATGCTTCGCAAACATCTTCGAACCATGGTTGTATGGCACTTGACAGGTACGAAGGNCTGCGTTATATCGGGACGTATCATCCATCGACTGGCATCCGAATCGTGATGAGGAGAGGCCTGAGCTTTTAGATACTGGGATCTGTATGGTACGGGTTGTTTTTCTCGCCTGCCATCCGCCGTGTATAAGTATCCCTGAGTCAAACCTCTCGGAGTCAAACCTCTTCCTTGTTGATTCCACTTACATGGAAGGCCTCAGTCCTGACGAGATGCTCCTCATGGAGAGGGAACTCGCAGAATGGTATGTATCGAAGCGAGAAGGCCTCGNGCAAGGTATGTCTTGTGTTCTGCATCCACTCTCTACTAACTTCGACACCAGGCTGGACGCCAACCGCACTTGATGCCCCGGGTCTTCGCGATGTAGACTGGAACACCGTTCTCAGTGAGCCGCCTTTGCTCTTGACCGTTCATCAGTGCCTTTTTCATTTCTTTACAGGAAATGTCTCCGATCCACACGCACCCGCCCAGCATCTGTCCGCGAATGAGCTGCTAGCGATGAATTCCGAGCTGACATTAAATTCGCTGGGGATGGCACGGGCTGCGCCGTCCTTGGCATCGATTTCAAGCATCGCCCTTGGACTCGTCGCGGCCACATTTAAGGACCTTCCGACCATCATGACAAACTTCCCCAGATGGTATGACCTAATCCACGACAGCAGGGACTTACTCTGCGGTGAGGTATACGCCGACAGTACCACCGGTGATGATAACATATGGGCGGATGGGGTCAAGGCCATAAACCTGNGCTCGGAGATGCTGGGCGACACGTGCGGGATGCATACTGCTTGGGCTGCTCAACAATGGAATGGGCAGGCGCTGATGCCAGAGGCCGGTGCGCAAGACAGCGTACCCAATATGCAACATTGCTTATTTTTTTTTTTTAGCTCTGGACTTGGGTCAAAGACNGCTCCATAAAACTGGTGAGTTGCTCGGTATTTACGCCAAATTTTGTCGTCGTTGCAAAGGCTAATACCGGTTTAGGTTGGTGACATTCTCACCATCAAGAGGGNAAGGGCCAGATCGGATGCGGCAGGATTAATTGACCTCGCATACAGTCCCACCACATACNAGAAGTCGAAGGAAGGATATGGCCTCTTCGAATGGGTGGAAATGAANGCCGCGACCACAGCCACCCAGGACGCTGCAGAGCAGCNTCACATGCGCGCNGCCACCCAATTCGAAGCCACCGCCAGAGCGAGGCTGCTTCTGGATAGTAACCGGTTCCTCCACTCGGGAGCCCTCGATACCAACGTAAGTTCCTGCCACCCAACCTTCGCCTCTAATGTACTGACAGATACAATGTAGGGTAATCTTCTTCTCGACTTTGCGAACCCGGTTCTGGTGCAACTCGTTGGTCAAACTTGGTACGAAGGAATAGAGCAGCATACCGGGGTCCACCACCATTCCACCGCCCGTGGCCTGCGAAACATGTACCGCAGACATTACCCCCACGACACCTCGCCCTTTGAATCCCGACCTCCTTTGCGTTGCATTGCCATAGTGGCATCAGCGGTGAGTGTCGTATCCTCATGAGCAGAATTCATTTTTTTATTTTATCCACAGATCAGGTGCATTCTTATGAACCGCGTGAAGAGGGAGGAAAACATACAGAAAGGTGATCCACCGAAGGAAATTAAATTTACACGCAATCCCTTCAGCAACTTTTGCGGCGACGTCTTGAACGCCATGACAGCATTGAAAGGCGTGGCGCTAGAGCGTTTCGAGGCTTGTTGGAATGACTGCGCTGCAAGGTAAGTGTCTGTTCATAGTGTATTGAATTGTCAATATCTGATTGCTGGTTCGTTAGGCATATGCAGCTTATGTAGGTGGTCGGGTGGTGCCTTTTTGTTCTATTCTGTTTGTAGTACCTGTCATCGTTGCATTCGTCGCTTTTTTTTTGTCAATTTCTCAACTATGCAATTATGAGAGCAGAATTGTGTTTTCTCTCCATGTCCATCTAAGAGGCAGAAAAGCATTCGCAAATGGATAATCGAGTGTTCCTTGATGCGATCAAGCCAGAGTGCTGTGCACTCTCGTGGACTTGGTTCTCACGTTCAAGCTCGTAGGCGCCTAGTCCACAGCACGTTAGGTGTTAAATAACGGGACTAATGTGATATTCCTTTTCTTCGATCAGATGGCCACATTCATGGAGACCTGCGTTTGTGGCCGAACGTTTGTCCATCCCGGGGCCCTTACCCAGCATGAGCGCAGCTGCTCCAGGTCGAAAAAGCGGCTGTCAGGAGCCTTGGACAAAGCCAAGGAAATATGGGCGGCACGAAAGAAAGCGCGGGTGGAAGGCGGTCAGGACAGTCTGGCAACGCCATTAACATGCCAGGGGAGCGCTGGATCTCCGACTGTCCCTCCGGTAGCTCCTCATACAGCAGAGGTGCGTCGTATTGCGCTCTATCCAGGACGGCTCATTAATTACATTTTTCATTCAGCTGCCTCCACCAGGAGCAGAGGATGATTCCCATCAGTCCCTCATGGACAGGAGGCCTTGGAAGCGCCGCCTCAATCGTCGTCTCCCTCAGCGGTTCTGGGATTCTATACCCGAACCGCCCCCAGCTCTGCCGCCGACCCATCCAGCAGAACCCAACACAGCTTTGCAGTCTGAGCCTGCTACGGCGACCCCTTCAATATCTCTTTTGTCCTTTCTCGGTCAAACAGTCCGCAAAGTTCTGTCCACGCAGCGCAACCGTTTTGGACTCTTTCGACGCTATCATGCTTCGGATTTTCCCTCTCATGACCCCGAGGAACAAGTCTCCCTCCATCATCTTTCCGATATTGTTGAAACCACTGTGCCATCAGAGCCTTCCCGTCTGTTCCACCCTTATCCAAATCGCAGCTCGTTCCGCCTTGGCGATTGGTTTTGGAACGACGGCGCGCAGAAGTCGCTATCGAGCTTCAAACATTTGGTGGACATCATTGGCGACTCCGACTTCCGTCTGGAGGATGTGCGAGCCGCTAACTTCGACAATATCAATCGGCAGCTGGCAGCTGAAGAAGCTGGAGAATGGGTGGATGAAGATGCGGGCTAGATACGAACACCTGTCAATGTCTCTATACCATATCAGCCTCGTCGCGGTGTCCCCGCGGATCCGCATGCTGGACCTCGGAACTTCATCATCGAGGAGTTCTACCACAAGAGCTTGACACAAGTTATGCGGGAGAAATTGACTCGGCCGACTGACCACCCACACTTCCACCTCGAACCCTATGAGCTGTACTGGCAGCCAGGGAATGTAGCCGAGCCTGTCCGAGTGCATGGTGAACTGTATACAGCACCTGTGTATATCGAAGCCGACCGTGAACTCCAGAACTCACCGCCAGAGCCAGGGTGTGATCGCCCTCGATGCATTGTTGGCCTCATGCTCGCCTCCGATGGCACTCATCTTACATCATTCAGGAACGCCAAACTCCAACCACTTTACCTCTTTTTTTGCCAATGATTCCAAGTATTGACGATGCAAGCCTTCATGCCATGCCTGTGAACACGTCGCCTATTTCCAGACGGTCAGTGCTTTTGAGTCATGTACGCTATATTTGTTGCTATCAAGTAGTCCTTTTATTTACAGCTACCAGACGACTTCAAAGACTTCGCTGCAGAGCAAACGGCTGGTGGCAAAGCTGCCAGTGCAGCTTTCCATACCCACTGCTGTCGCGAGGCCTTGCACGCGCAGTTAAAGGTGCTGTTGGATGATGAGTTTGTGGAGGCATGGAAGCACGGCATCGTCATCAGGTGCTGTGACGGAATCGAGCGACGGCTCTACCCGCGAATTTTCACTTATTCTGCCGACTATCCCGAGAAGTATATCCCCCATTCAGTGACATCGTGCGTTTCTGCTCATGCTTATCTTTTGCCAGGATTCTGCTGGNGAGCATACGAAATTTGGGACAATGTCCTTGTCCACGCTGTCTGGTCCCGTTGTCTCGCGCTCATAACGTCGGAATGGCCAGGGACATGAAGGAGCGCGACACCAAGGTCCGCATAAATGACACGCACTACCAGTCCAAGATCATCACGGCGAGAAAACTTGTATACGAGAAGAACCTGCAGATCAACAGCGCGGCTGTTGACCGCCTGCTGAAACCCGAGTCATTAGTCCCAACCTCAGTACGCACACGTCTACGACCAACTCAGAAGGGTGTGATCTAATTAACGTACCTACGTCTGCGCAGAACGCCTTTTCTGAAAGGCTGTCCAGTGTCGGCTTCAACCTGTTCCTCATCTTTGTGGTGGATTTGATGCACGAGTGGGAGTTGGGCATCGGGAGGACGCTCTTCGTCCACCTACTCCGCATTCTCGCCTCATTGGATGAGAGCCTTCTCAATGAATTGGATCGCCGGTAAGAAAGACTCCTTGGTCCGCGTGCGAGCATGATTTGGTGGCTCACTCATGCATTCGCTCGATTAGTTTTCGAGAAATTCCTTCGTTTGGCAAGGAGCTTCGACCATTCTCCAGAAACTGTTCCGAGATGAAGCAGATGGCCACCAGAGATATTGAAAATATCTTGCAGGTAGTGTTCTTTTTCTTTTACTCGCGAGGCTCCTTGCTGGCTTGCCTTTAATCGTGCTGTGCCATAGTGTGCCATGCCTGTTTTCGAGGGTCTTCTTCCTGAGCCACATAATGGACGCGTTCAGCGCTTACTTTTTTTTTATCTGCGCAATGGCACGGATTAGCGAAGCTCCGCATGCACACCGACCAGACACTTGAGCTCTTGGATGATGTTACTGCGTCACTGGGAGTCGAGCTTCGTAGATTCAGCCAGGAGANGTGTCCGGCCTTCCCAACTCGTGAGCTACGTCGTGAAGCGGAGGCACGCCTTCGTCGCGCCAGCAAGAAGGCAGGCCATGAAGGGCCTTCCACATCAACAGCTTCAGGATCGAGCGCTGGTACTGCACGGCAGCCAAAAACTTTCAATCTCAATACGTACAAAGTGCATGCGCTCGGTGATTACGCTGCGACTATTCGAAGATATGGGACGTCCGATTCATATTCCACGGNGGTGGTGAGTGTTGAGTTTTCATCTACCATAATAACGGCTGAGTTGACGGCCACGTACGAACGCAGGGCGAACTCGAACACCGCACGTCGAAAACTCGATACCGGCGGACTAGCCGCAAGCAATTTACCAAGCAGTTGACGGAAATTGAAAGGCGCGAAACTCGCCTTTGTCAGATCCGCTTGCAGATACACAAAGACCAGTCGATCATCCCACCCGAAGTCATACCCAGCAATCCTACCGCACATCACAACATTGGGATATCTCAAAATCTGCCCGAGAGTATCCCATCCTTCATCCAAAACCACGCTGGGGATCCTGCAGTCAAGGTGAGCATGATCTGTTGCACGCTCCGCTGCGGTGAATCTGCGATCACAAGCTCTTTACTGTGTTCAGGACTTCATTCCGAAATTGAAAGACCACATCGTTCCTCGCATCAGGGCAATGTTGGCTCAAGAAACAAGCTCCCAAGAAGACACAGCAGCGACGGCGGATCCTCTCGGCGTCGGTCTGGCATCAGTCGAAAGCAACGACGGACGGCGGGAACGTGATTGCGTCTTTCTGAAGGGTGACTGCATGTTCAAACACCATGTTCTCAAGATTAATTATACCACGTACGATGTTCGCCGATCTCAAGATGTCATACATAGTGGTACTACGCATCGAGATATCATGGTCCTCGCTCAAGAAGACGACGACGACACTTCCAATTCAGCTGCGCGGCATCGGTTCTGGTTTGCCCGTGTCCTTGGGATCTATCATGTTAATGTCGTGTACACTGGCCCTGGGATGCTGGATTATACCCCGCGCAGACTAGACGTCCTATGGGTACGTTGGTTCCAGCGTGTCGGCGATCCCGTCAGCTGGGAAGATTGTCGACTGGACTCCATAGCCTTCCCCCCAATGGCCAGCGAGCACGCGTTTGACTTTGTCGACCCAAGTGCTGTTCTGCGCGGCTGCCACATCATTCCGGCGTTTATGAAAGGGCGAGTGCACGCCGATGGCATTGGCCTGTCCAGATGTGCCGGAGACGCGCAGGACTGGCGTAGCTACTATGTCAATCGGTGCGTATTGTTTGCCCATGTACCTGTGTTGTAGTATCGACCATGGTTTAATCACTGACAAGCAGATTTGTCGACCGCGACATGGTCATGCGTTTCTACTGGGGGCTCGCCGTCAGTCATCAATACACTCACACAGAAGCTGGTGGCAATGGCCCCGCTTTCTTTCGATGACAGTCCGGTGGGGATGAATCGGGGCCGTCGGCAGTCCCAGATGCAGAGATGGTTGACTGTGCGATGGCTGTTGTCATGGATTTAGATGTAGAAGCGGAGGAGTTGACTTTAGAGAACCGTGATGATGACGGGTGGGCCGATGAGGATAACCAGAGCGCTGAGGAGGACGAGAATGAACAACTACTTGCCGACCAGATCGACGATGACGTTTAGATTAACTCACACCCTTAGCTGTATTCAATTTCATTTGCTGCTAATCGAAGTGCTACATCTTGCCATTGGGATGAGACTGAATACATTGACCATCCCGATGCTGACGCACATCGTGTCTTCGCTTTTCTTTTATTTATTTATTTGATTCTGCCAACCTGCTTCCTGTGGCTCTTCAACCCCAGTGAGAACGTCGTCGATTCTGGGTGAATCTGGTAGAATACCAGCGACTAATCGCTCCAATGCCACCACAATCGCCTGTATTCGGCAAAGCTGGACTAAGGGCGAATACAGTAAAATACAGTAGAATACAATACATGTTTTCGTGAGTTCATTCTACCCAAATCTATGCCAATCGGCAACTTTCCAATACCACCGAATACAGGCCCATTCTGATAAATTCTTTTGCTCTAGCGAATCCCTTACGTCCGTGATCGAATACCACCGAATTCAGGCGATTACAACCGTCAATTTTTCGATTGCCAGCGATTACAGTAGAATACACATTTGCCTTCCGTGCCAGCACCGAATACTGGCGAATACCAGCGAATACACCGCTTCCGCTGCCCCCCNNCTCCCCACCGCTCCCCGCTCCTGCTGCTCCCCGCTCCCCGCTCCCACTGCCCCCTGCTCCAGCTGCTTCTGCCATCCCTGCACCTATTCCCCACCACCCCAGTGTGCCACGTGTCATTCCCATTCCCCATGACTCTCGGTTACGGAGTCCAATGTCATGCATGATTCTTAGGCAGTATACTGTAGGTTTACGACCTTAGCGGATGGTCCGCTGTCTGCAGGGGGTCATTCGTCCACTATTTTTTGGCTTGTCCACGGTCACAGAGGTCCTGTCCGGATGGGACATATCGAGGTCGCAGATGCTCTAAAACCCTTTCTGAGCCTGCGGTGCTCTCCATGAGAGTTCAGAGTCCAAGGAAGATCTGTTATAACCATAACACGTATTTCTAAGTTTTCATAATGAATCACACCCTACGATTCATCCCACTCATCACCAATGTATGTACCAGAGTCCCAACCCACGTCCTCACTATGGTCCCGCTGGTCCCATCCGGATGGTATATCCGGATGTCCTGCGGATGCCCGCTGTCCACTCGGTCCTGTCCGCCCATCCGGATCCATGTCACTCTGTCCGGGGTCACACCCCATCTGCTAAGGTCATAGTAAACCTACAGTAAAGGGGCATGTTTGGTGTGTTGACTGACTTTAATTATCGGAGACCCGAGTTCCAGATGAACGCAGACATGATATTTGTCATTCCAGTAAATCATAGCATCAGAGAAAAAGAGAGGGTAAGCCCAGAATGCGAGTAATGACAGTGATGCAACTGCACAAAAGAGATATACCAAAGTTTGGGATATAGAAAGGAAACAACGCCTAAGATGACTCTTCGCCTTCATTGAGTTCGGCGATGCTCCCCGTACTTGACTCGGACTCGGGCGGCATTGTAATCGGCATTCTTCTCCTGCGTATCCGAGCACGAACCACGCCAAAACTCGCGATCACCTGCGTCCATTCTGCCTCTGCCTTCTCCAACTCCTCCTCCCAAAGCTCGGTTTGGATGAGCATGCATTTGAGCACCGCCTGTGCGCGGTGCTTTCGAGCCAACCGTTCCTCCCGAACCTTACGAACCACAGCGAGTAGTCTCGAAGCCTCTTCAGGGGTCTCCGGAAATGTGGATATCTCCAGCAGTTCATCCAGACAGGGAATCTGTAATTTAAAAATTAGTTCAGCGAGTGCGTGAGACACCGAAAACAAGAAAAATTTCACCCCTGTGCTGTTGGTATTGAATGGCACGCCGTTGATGGTGACGATGTCGCCCAAGAGGGCAGGAAGATTCTCAGGCGATCTCGGCAAAGGCCAGGGAGGCTCCTGCACCTCTGGAGACATCACGACAGGAGCTGCAGGATAAGGGGATGGTAGGGAAGCTAGGAAAGGAGGGTGACGAGGAGGAGGAGGAGGAAGAGAAACGTTGCATTGCACGGCGGAGGGAGCCTCAGGATGTGAATCAGTTGGACGGTCGGCAGGCCTCGTGGTCGGGGCCGATCGGAAAGCGAGTCGAAAGCCGGGAAAACGACGTGGCTTGTCCCTCACAGACGAAGAACGGGAGAGGGGAGATAATTTCGAGCACGACATATAGATGAGAGCAAGTTGGATATATATACAGAATCCCAGTAGGGGCAGAGATCGCGGACCTTTATAGTGTGGATCGAACTGTACTTTCCCACCAAGAAACATGACATGGTCGAATACAGCTACACAGCTGATGTGTTGATGATGACTGAAATCAATGTTTTTGCTGAGGCTGACGTGTAAGTGATGACGAAAATTAGGCCTATAAATATGCTCCTCCTGCCAACAGCATGCTTTTTCCTTCCTTCTTTCATACTTCATCATGCTGCCTTTGGTCACCTTCTGGCGTGTCCCTTGTCCTCATCTTTCCCTCCTCGCTACCTGTCCTAAACCTAGATTACACAAAGTAGAACTAAATACAAATGAATACATAAAGAGATGTCGTCTCACTCCCGAAGAATAATACACGAGATGAGGAAGAACGGTTCTCAAAATGCATGTGTGCGTGCCCGGTCGGAATAGGAGTGATGGAGCGTATCATGGTACAAAGTCCGTGCGTGGCCAGTTTACAAATGAGGGCGTCCATGATACTGATAGATTCACAGCGCTTACAAGTCACCATGGAAATCTTCTTTTGGCCAGATTGAACGACGTTCGTTTCTTCTGCCAAAACGGGAGCACCGCATTTTGCGAAGAGGACCAGGACGGGGCGGGGCGGATGGCAGTCACTCGTCGCCATCGCTGTGTGTGCAGAGCCGGCCAAGCAGGTAGACTCGGATAGGTGAACCCTCTATGCTGGAAAGCTCCACTGGTTTTGCTACTGACTTGTCAAATCCAGCGCTCCCGCTGCCATCGCGCTTGATGGGCCGGAATTTTGGTCGGATGCCGTCAATGTCATCGTGCGAGAAGGAGGCACTCTGAACTATGTCTGCGTCGGGTNGAGCCAGGCGCCGGATGTAGCACCGAACAGCACGAAGGTTACATGAACAAGGTATACAATATCTTGGACTGGATGCTTCGTTCATGTCTACGGGGTGCGCGACGTCGATGTCGTATCCTCTGTCGCGTCGTGACTGCGAGCTTATGCATGTTAGCAGGGTATCATCAGGAGTTGGAATGCTGCNCGCAGGGCCGGTGTGGGCTATGAGGTGGCAGGCAGTACAGTACCGTTCAGTTGATGTCTCAAGTTTCTAAAGCTCACTCTGACCATCTTCTTTCAGGGTCTATTATGGAGTATTTAAGTCAATTTTTGGTTCCTAGTTCGATTCGTTGCGTGTGTGAGCAGAGTGTATGTTTATATCTAAAGGATTGCCGCATTTGAGTCGTAGTACTAGTCGCTATCAACAGTAAGATCAATGACTTCACGAATGGCGCAATCATGGCAATCAATAGCCCTCCGCGTCATAAACAAGTCGCAGTATCCACATCTCGCAAACAGCCCTCTAAATTCCTGCATGGTTAGACCGGGTTCGAAGGTGGAGTTGAGCTGTAGCAACTGGCTGATAGCAGTTGGGGACGCGCGCGCCGGCGGATAGAAGGTCGGTATTGTGCTTGCACTGAATGCTGCGACCTACTGATCAATCGTCATCTAGGGCCTTGGTGGGCAGACACGTACGTTGGAGTCTCTCCCTCTGAAGCGCTTTGTCGGTCAAGACGACAGGCGAAGGAACTAGGTCGCCCTCATCTATGGCGGGACAGGTCAACAGATGAGTCCCAAGTTCTCCATTTGAGTGCAGAAGCTAATTGCGTACCTCGGACAGCGTAGCGCTTGACGGGGACGCCTAACCTGGGGTAGATGCGCTCCATAGGGACTGGATAAGCCTTGTAAGCCAATTTCACAAGCACCTTGTTGATCCAATTACTCACCAATGTAATCACAGCGGCCGCTGGCGCAAGCGGCGATCCACTCGCCAGCGTATTGGCCACATCGGGTGATATATATCGCCGCCTCTTTCCATGCCTCCCGGTTAGGGTACCTCGGGCACAAATAGCACGAACCATACATGCAATGGGAATGGCGGTGCTGCTCCAGGTCAGTAGGTGTGACACGCTCACCCACCATATTGATGGGCCTAAATTTGAGAGTGGCTTATCAGCCAGCCAATGCCGGTTGAAAGACGAGAAACCTACCAGAACCAGGACTCCAAGCAGTCATCGATGATGTCGTACTGTAGCACGACGTTCTTCGAGCCTCTGATGCGGTGAAGATCGTCGGAGACCTTTCGATCTAGTCTCGAGTGGGCTCGCATAGGCATGATGATGATGGAAGACTGATGAAAGACTGAACTGAGGGAACGTTGGATGAGGCCTGACGAAGCATTGTATGGGTCTTTATATGGATCGATGTCAGAATGGCGATCGTATGCGCGCATAGAGCTTTGCTGAGCACCCGTGAGCGAAGACATGTTCACGGGCGCTCCGGTACTCTCACGGGCGCTCTGGTACTCTCATAAGCGGTTTGTTCTGTCGGCCAAAAGAGACTTTCAATTTCCGCCGGTGCAGTAAGTTGTTGTATGTATATTGAGTCGGCCTTGGTTGCAACTCTTCCACTGCTTCTCTCTTCCCTCCGCCACATAACCAACAGAGGTGCACTCCTTCATCTGTCATGTTTGAACCCGCCAGCGACAGTGACCCTCACAAGCGCGCTCGAGAGAGTGCGCTTCAATTAGGCCCGAGGAAGAAACCGTACGTTGTCGCGCCTCTGCCTGGATCTGAGCTAGTTAACGATGTGCTTGACAGTTCACTCTCGGATCCTTTGATTCACCATGGCCGTCATTTCGGCCGTACCGTACACGCCTTGACGAATGTCAAAGCCCTCATCACGAACGGTCTCCTCCGTATGGGCGAGCTCGCTGAGCAGCCGGAAGAGAACTTCACTGCAGAGTACGTACGTTCGTCTTGTCACTTGAAATTGGTATACTGACCTCTACTCGCAGGGAACGAAGGGAGCACAACGTATTCAATACCCTTCTGCAATCGGTACCCGGTCTCGAGGAGCGGCTGATGAATGGTTCCGAGGATGACATGGCCCAGATCGCAGAGCTCGTGAGTTTCCGAGCCTTGGCATTCAATGTGATGTTGATCTCGTATCTCCAGATACAAAAAGGCGCGTCTAGTGCGAGATCTGACGATACCAAGGGGCTCAAAAATGCCATTATCAATTGGATCACCCCTCGGGGCCAATGTCTTAATCCTCCGTTGGCTCGCAATATCAAGAGCGATCGTGGTTTTCATCACGAGCGTACCGGTGCGCTTCTGTGTCCCGCCGGCATGGATTGGTCCAATAGCGAGTAAGCTCTCATCTCTTATCTTCCCGATAATGCTAGTTCTTACATTGTTGATGCCAGGATCAAAGACCAGCTTCGAAATGGAGAATTGGCCGTCGCTGGTGATCAGTGGCCGATCTTCCTCTACAGCGGGGAAGTTTACGATTCCGAGGATCCCTGGAACGGTCTTTTTCGGGGCGCGCTCCTTTTAGCGGTGAGTAACGCCTTGACAATCGATAGGGCTAAAAATACTCACGCAGCGAACATCGCAGGCATACAAATACATTTTTACGTCGCCAAGTTCAGTCGACAAGGAGCCAAAAGCCACGCGTGCAGGCAATGCTCGCATTCACGGGATGATGAGAGTGACACGGGCATCGATCGCGTACATTGCGACGCAGGTATGTCCATGTTCCGACCTCTCCTGTTTTTATGGAAGTATTCTCATTAATTATGTTGTGGACAGGTACGATTTGCATTGACATCATCTCCTGTTTTCTCTAGGACGGATACCGTGACGGACTCGGAGCGCTTCTATAACTCCGTTCTTGAATTGTTTGAGGATATTGAGGAGCAGGAGGAGGTCAACGCGCTTCTGTTGTGGTGGAATCGGTATGGTATCATTGTCTTGGGTCTTGGTCGTATCAACTGACACATTCACAGGCAAATCTTTCCGAGTTACTCAACGTCCCAGAGACCTGTTACCAAGAATAGTGCGTTGGCTAGGATTAGAGAGAAAAGGGCAGCGATAAAATTGGCGGCGGCGGCAGGTGAAGCGGCTAATGGGATGGCAGTGGGTAAAGGAGCCAACGCGACGGTGGCGGGCGGTGGCGGTAACCATAGTGCTGCTGGTACTAGTGCGACGTAGGCTATAGTAGGATATGCCTATGTAATAGATTCAATGATATTATGCAACGGTACATTTGTTCTGATCTTTCATCGGCCTGTTTGAATTCAAACCACGGTTAGCTAGGTTGTCAAGATTGGCAATCGCCATTTGGTCTGACATTTGGTGAAAGCATGATACAAATCTTGCCGATGACCATCCATGAATGCAATTCAGACTGTGATGAGGGCATGGTGCAATCCAATTGGGTGAACAACGAGAGTTCATCAGAATTATTAAATTGACAACATTCCCCAGACTCGTGTCACTTATACACTATAGAATGGTGAGTGTTCCGCCTCGGCTGTCATCGTTCTGTCATGGGTGGATGGATTGTCGCCATGCAGGCGAGTGAGTTGCATGCTTCATCATCCGAATGAACGGCAATCAACCGTGGCAGATTCATCTGCAATTGTAATTGTAGGTACAATTGACTGAGACAGCCAGAGTAAACAGGCAGAAAGCCGGTCAACACAGCTCAACAAGCTGAGATGTCTGGTCAATTTAATGCCGGAGGGGTATGTCTGACCCCACTGGCCATGTGTAACATCTATTATCTACCCTTCTACCATTGATACTTGTGCCCAGCATATCCCAACCTGATGACAATGGCAGAAGCCATCAACCTTGACGTGGATTGAAAGGCAAGATAGTTCTGCCCGAGCTCTCTCCTTCTGGCATGTATTATCAGATCCGGGCCATCTGGTGAATTTGGCCGAATCCAGCTACCTTGACGTAGCTTATATTCCGCTATCGGATCATGTATCAGACTGTCAGATTTTATGGTGTTTATTTAGCTTATCATTGTTTCTCTTCCGTTATCATATCCTCATACATTTCGCGATGCAAGCATAACATAGCAAAATGACTCATGGCATAAGACTCTTACCGCCACTGAGTTTGAATACCAAAACGGGACTCGCAGTCTCGCAAAGATGACCGCGATCCAAGCAGTCTATATACGAGGCCATGAACAACGTCCCGAGCCCAAATCCCACACCGTCTTTCGCATCGAAATACAGGCCCATGTCCGCTCGTGGTTCATGTGGCGTCGCTACTCCGAATTCCTAGACCTCCACACCGAACTCTCAAAATCCACCGGCGCACCCCCTCCCGCCCCGCTCCCCCCCAAACGCGCCTTCGTCATGCTGCGTTCCCGGAACGACGAGGCCCTCCTCGAAGAGCGACGCTTGGGCCTCGAAGCGTATCTGCGCGCCATCATAAGCGCAAAGGAGGACCGATGGCGTGACAGTTTCGCCTTTCGCGACTTCCTGGGTGTGCCCGCGGGCAAGCAGGTCGGCGGCAGCCTCGATGGCAATCCATCCCAGTTCACCTCCTCATCCTGGCTCGACGAGCACCTCGACCTGCAAGCCCGCGTGCGTGACGTCCGCGCTGACATCAACAAGCGGGACGCGCTCGGCGACCGCGGCGACGTCGCCGCATCCCACACCGCCAACGTGCAAGCCAAAAAGAAGCTTGCCGCGATCGTCACCCGTGCCGCGACGCTCGCGCAGGGACTGGAAGGGCTCGGAGCAGCCGGGATGAGCGAGGGCGAGTTGCAGCGCCGCACGGACATGGTCGCGCGCTTGCAGGANGACTGCGAGAAGCTGGGCAAGATGGTCACCATCGCTCGGCAGACCGCCCGCGGACTGGGTTCGTCGGCCGAGCGCAATCCCGCATCGGCGTCGGATCGCGCTGCGCTGCTCGAGAGACCCTCGTCCGGGTCGGCATGGAACAACAAGCCCGTCACCCGCGTCTTTGGTGCTGCCGCCGCCGCCGCGCAGCCGAAGGAGACGGAACAGACGCGCCCGTTGGACGATCATGGATTGTTCCAGCTGCAGCAGACGCAAATAGAGCGGCAGGATACCCAGCTCACCCAGCTCGCCACCATCCTCCAGCGTCAGAAGCAGCTCGGACTGGCGATTGGGAGCGAGATTGCCCAGCAGAACGAGCTGCTGGATGACCTTTCCACCGGCGTCGATCGGGTGGGAGGCAAGTTGGCGACGGCGAAGAAACAGATGAATCGGTTGGGATAGGGCGTGCTTTTTTTTTTCACGGTCGGACGACGCTTTTTTTTTCTTGTTGTGTTTTACTTACATACTGGATTGTATCACACTGGATTCTCGGATGTTTTGGAACAATGGGGGGTTGCTCTGATATTAATGATGCACATCGATACGGTATAGTACTGCCGTACTCCCACGAACGTGCCCATAAGTGTGTAGCCTACAGTCTCCTAAAGTCTACGCTATAGATCCTCTGGGTTGTCCTTCTTCACCAAGAAGCGTCCGATTCCCTGTACGCCAAGCGAACAAAAAATGAGCTCAGCTTTTCCTGGTGGAACAGTTCCCGAAAAAAAAAAACATACCTCAAAACATGAAATCATAATACCACAAGCTGGAGCGATCTTGGCCATACGCGGGCCAATGCCAGCAAACAACGCCGGCACGCCCTCCGTCCGAACGATCTGGGTCAGCAGAGGCAAAGTCCCCATCATCTCTCCCGACGTCGCAGACATGACGAGTGCCTGCCTGCGCGTCTTGAGCACGTCAAACGGGGACGTCAACAGCGCAGCCGTCGTCCCGCTCGTCGCACCGCACACAAACGCGACCCACGCGCCCGTCCGCCCCGTCCGCTCCAGCCGACGTTTCAAACCCTCGTACGTCGCCCAGTACATCCCACTGAACGGCACGTCCCTCCACAGCGTCGGTCCCAACCCTCGCCAGAGGTGTCGGACGCCGTGGTTCTCCGCGAGCCCGCGCAGCGATGTCAGCACCGAACGCAGGGTGTGGGGGTTGTCTGCGGAGAGGGGCGTCGATTGTAGGTTGGTGCGGAGGAGTTCGAGGGGAGAGGCGATGGAGGTGATGATGGTTCGTGAGAGGATGCCTGCTGTTAGGGGAACCAAGGTAGGGGATGGGAGGAGCGGGGGGAGGNCTTCGCGGAGGAGGTAATCGTAAGTCAACATGTAACATGTAGACGAAGGGACGCCAATGACCCTGAAAGTGAACCAAAAACAAAAAAAAAAAAGTCGATTCAGACAGTCAGCCCTCCGATATGTGCAAAGGAAACGACGAGAAGCGACAGTTCACACATACAGCGACGTCCCAGCTCCCTTCCACAACCCCCTCAGCCCCTCCACCCTCCACACATGCCGCACGGCATCATAAAATCCATTCACGCGCTCCGTGCGAAAGACGCCGTGGTCCCACACACAGACGACCTCCTGCGGAACCGCCCGCGCGAGCGAGGACATGTTGCGCGCGCTGGCGACGGCGGCCAGACCTCGAACACACGGGACGTTGGCCGGCTGACAGCACACAGTCGGCGAGAATCTGAGTGGCGGACCTTGTTGTCTGCTCGGTCGCTGCGTCTGCAGCCGCGTCTTGACGACGTCGAACGGCGTCACTGTCCGGGGCGGATGTGGGGTCAACAAAGCGAACAGTGGAAAAAAGTTTGAAAAAAAGTGAGACGCACTTGTGAGCGCGGTCATGGTGGAACCTGTCGCAGCAGCGACCAGCTTAGCCTCTAATGGGTCCATGGTGTTTTGCGAGGAAAGAGGACGGGAGCGTTGAGGAGTGCGTGAGATGGAGGTGGGAGCTCCAATGCCGAATACGACTTTGTCACTTTTCGGCACTCCTTATCTGATAAACCCCACCGTAGCACGTGCCAGATCATTTCCCCGGTCTCCATATCGACCTCACCACCCAAAGACCTAGAAATCGTAGTATCACAACCCTCAATGCATTCGAAACACCTCATAAAAGTCGTACAACCACAACCTGAAATCGCATTCAACCCCACAACCAAGCACACACTTACACGTACATCCGCCCCAGTTCGCGCACAAACAGAAACAAGAGCGAGTCCACACATCCATACGTTATCCAGATCCATCCAGTCATGATCGCAAACGACGCCTCCTCGTACATCTTCGCTCAGTCGCTCACGCGGGTTCAAAAGTCCTGGTACGGCGGTGGCCCGTCGCTGTCCGGCTTCTTATCGCCCTGCGTCTCCCCCCTCAGCACGCGCTCGCGTTCCTCCTTCTCCAACCTCTTCTTCTCGTCCTCCGCACTCTCATGAGACGTCGACGCGTCGCGATCTGCTCCTTGCAACAGCCTCTCCCTCTCCTCCCTCTCCAGCCTCTTCTTCTCCTCCTCCGCGCTCTCGAACTTCCCTGTCGATTCAACAGGAGGCGGCTGCGGGGAAGGAGGCAGCGGGGCCTTCTCAGGAATCCCAGGAACAGTCGATGCGGCGGACAGACTCCCGATACGAGGGTCCGAAGGCGGCGCCTTGATATCGCGCAGCGAGCCGCTGGACGGACCGGGTCCCCCAGCACCAGCCGACACGGGCACACCCGTCTCAGCGACTGTGGGCGTCGAC
>SGPL01000141.1:0-41174 GCA_004802705.1 Bondarzewia mesenterica
GCGCGTAGAATGATGCTGATTGGTCTTGAAAGCTCGCGGAAGATCCTTGTGAAGCGGGGGGGGGGGACCAGAATAAGGCTCGGGTCAAGTCCATGGGCGGGCGTGGTGTCCGTCGGAGGGGGAAATAGATAAAAAAGGGTGTGTATTGTTTTTCAATTGGAGAGGAGCAATTGGGTAGGGTTAGATGGTTTCGTGAGGTGTCGTCATAAGAGAGTTGCGCCGTAAGGGGACAAATCCCCGACTGGGTCTCGGGACTGGGTGTGTTCTTCACGATTGAGCGAACGACGAAAGGCTCTCCACTCGTAGGGGGTTTGCGAATGAATACATTGACCGGGACCTCCCAGCTACAGTAGAGGTGGAGTTTCGTATTTGGGGGGAGACGCATTTTCGAACCTGTCTTCATTGGCTGACAAACCGGATCCGTGCGAGGAGGCACGGTCAATAGGCTTGGTCCCCTCAACCCCCACGGCACGGGCGGCATGAACTGGAGTCAATTGTTCCTGGGCGACAGCGTCTCGTGCTTAATTGATGTCCGAGACCTATCATAAAAAGCTTCGTCAATGTGTCCACAGCTTTTTTTTTACCCCTGCTGCGATGACGTTAGTCAGTACGCACTGGGACGGTGCACTCCCGGGAACAGCGCACGGGCGTAAATAGCACTGGTGAATCACGGGGGGTCTTGGGCACCGGTGATGCGATTGGCACGCACATATGGGTATGATAAGATATTTATACACCGAGGTGGCCGAGCGCGGTGATGAGGTATGTAGGGCCTGGCGTTGCGGGGGTGTGATGATGAATGGGCAGTGCGTGATTTTGGCGTTTGCGGAAAGTGAGCCTTGAGGTCTATCTGTTAGAGTGGGTGAGATCTAGAGCGGTCGGACTGTTGTGGGGAGGAGCTGACTTACTTCGCGCAGAGTCCTCACGACTCACGAGGGCGAGTACCTGCGAGTACTACATCTCTCATTAACGAGTTTTCCGAGAGCGGAAGAGGGGGGGAGATAGTGGTATATTACGGACCTTTTGCGGATAGTGCATATTATACCTGCATTCGTGCGAACGAGGTTGACGAACAGTTCATCAGACAATGGCGGATGCGCCCAGGGCGAAAATGGAATGGGCTACTAGATGAATGGAAGGATGGTCAGTACTGTTCACTCAAAAAAAAAGGATTAGAGATCCAGACGTTATGAGTGGGCGAGAAATTCTTGGGGACCCGATGCCGTCCGTTCGCACCAACCGCTCAGGAAAACCCCATTTTTAGTTAAATGAGGCCAGCCACAAACGATCCATAATTCAATCATAGAGGTCCACAGTGAGATTGCGGCATCCGTTATCGCTGTCGTCAACGAACATAGGCATGCATGCGGCGCAGTGTCTGAGCGCTGAGCACGTAAGGCCTTCGTGATCCGAGACGGAACATCTTGACACGGCAGGACAGGACGGGCACGCAGGCAGGGATGGTGTGGAACAGGCATTAGACAGCCTGCCCAGTCGGGTTTCTGAGCGACCGTGATGGCGGCACTATACATAGACCTTCCGAGGGCCAAGTTTTTGTTGTGCTGTTCCTATGGTTTCTACCGCATGAGCGGCGTGCGAGTCTAAATGAGACGCATCATCACCATGATCAGCGAGTGGGAGGTACAGTGAGTAGAGGTGCAAAAACAACTTGCAGTGCAGAAGACAAAAGATTACGGTGGTTGTTTGTTTGTTTTTGGCAGGGAGCTCGCAGAGTGGTGTACGCCACGCAAATGGACCGTCAAGTCAATGAGGCGTGAGTCACTGTCAGGTACGAGGGCGTTCAGATCTCAGATGGGGAATGTTCGCAATTTAAAGATGGAGGGGCCGACGGCTGCCGTGGACCGTGACCGATGTCCGTCGTAAGGTAAGCATTCGTGTGGGTCCTGATCCCTGGAAAAATGGGTACGGCAGTGCAGCGCAGGAGAGGCGATGCTTTGGTCGCTAATGAGTGGGGACGCCGCTGTGATGTTGGCCCCAGTTTATCCCCTGCTCGCCGAAGGCAAACGCTTGGTCAGGCGACATACAGGAACCAGATTATTAGTCGAGTATCCGGAAAGTAAACGAGATTGTGCGGCGGCGTACGGAAAATATAGGAAGAACGGCTCAGTGCCATGATGAGCAAAGCGCCAGTGACCGTATGATAATGTAATGCTTCTGCAAGGAAAGGATCGGCTTAAAAAGAAGCTTGGAGATGACTGAGCATTCGTGCATGTGAAGAAGTGCATGTGTCCACAAGACTGAAATGCTGGCGTGAACGATTATGAGCAACAATCGGAGTTTCGCCTGTGAATATGAACACGGCGCCCTGCTCAGCTTATGGAAGCAGAGTAAGATTCCAAGCGCAGCCCAATAACAAGGTCGTCAGAAGCTCAGGCGCATGAATCATGTGTCGCGTAGGACACCATCGATAAGTCTCCATGAACAGTGAGCGTGGGACGCGACCCCTAGAGCTTCTGTAATATCTGGAAAGGTGACGATCGACGTGCGTTGAGTACTTACCGTATCACAAGAGTCTGATTAAGCCAGAGAACGAAGGTGACGGTGAGACAATCCAGGGAGACAGAAATTGTATCACCGAGTGGCAACTAGGACTTGATCATCTGAATTCTGCTCGGATGCCGAGGAAGCGACTTTGAAGATGCGCGAACCGCCAGAGAGATGCATCGATGGATGTGAAGGTTTGTTAAGAGGACTGTGGAATGAGCGCTGAGCGCCGAGCATTGATCACATACCTGAAGAATGTAAGGATATTAATAGGTGCAAGAGTGGTAGTGCCTCATACCGCTAGAAAGATGTGCGCAAACGCTGGTAAACGGCGTTCAAGAACTATGGGTAAATTAGATACCACAGGCGAGGGTCCAAAAATTTTAGAGATTTTCTCCCGCGTCAATTCTAGTGCTTAGGGGTATTTTATCCGACCAAGTGTGGATTTTTTCCATTTGGAACGATCAGTACGAGTATAGCGAGGGCTTCAACTTACCATCTATGCTCGATGCAATCGAAGTTAACGGAGGTCGTCCATGCCGCAAGGCTATGCGACTTGAGGAGAAAATTGAGGTTTCCGACAACAGAGTAACTCGCAGACCAGCTACATGATGTCCGAGGGACCGTGTCGGACCGCTGCTCTGCTCAGAGTGCGCTTAGATAATCACGTGGTGAGGTGCGAACTTGATCTTTTCTTTTTCTTCTGCATCTTCCAGCATCGTGTCGGGACGTCCGGTTCCTCTCTGCTGTCAACCCTTATATCACGAGCCTGCTCTATTCTATACCCGCTCCGACGCAGGCTATGCTTGAGTCCCTCTGGGATCTTTCTATTCCCGACCGGCTTTCCAGGCTCACTATCCGCTCGCGCCCACAAGCTTGAGAGGTTTATTCCAACACAGACAGGCGCCCCTCTTCACCAGGAGGCGTACGGCGTCTTTCGCCTGCATCCCACATGTCAGGTAGGATTCTCCGAACAGTGCGGTCGCTTTACGTGGTTATATATGTTCCATGTCCTCGACTCCTCGGAAGTTTAACGAACGAGGTGGGTAGGTAGTCTGCTGGGCGAATGTGCGCAGGGTGTGCGCGATTACTTGAACTCAACTTTCGTCCTCGCAGCCAATGACCGTCGAACGTCGAACTTTCTCCACGCGTTCTAAAAGGGCCTTCTCTGCCTGAGCGGCCGATAGAGCTACGGTCTCACTCCGACGTTCCCTGTCGCGTCGAATATGGACACGGGTGGGTTCCCTTTTTGCTTTTCGGTCTCTGTTCTCTTCTGGGATGAAATTGCCGGGGCGCGGATGTTACTCAAATACTAGAATGGGGGACACACTTGTTCACGTGCCTCGCATCATTTCTGCACAATCGGGCACATCCACGCTGTGCGCGTCCTCATCGCAGTCCATCACCAGAGGGAGACCCAGGCACTGCATGGATTGTGCTGACCTCTCTTTACAGGTATCGGTCCCTGACGCGACCCTGCCGAAGGCTGTCGGTGCCTGCACCTGTTCTATCTTCAACGCACATCCCGCTCTATGTACGGAGACTTGGGTCCAAGGTGTCCTTATGCGTCTACTTGGGTTCGGCGGCTGGTCTGGCAGGCTGGATTGCTCCATATCTCAGAGCGTCTCTCGAATCCGAATCGGATTAGATTATCTTGGAATAAGTTCCGTGGTCTAACAGCTTCGGAACCGATGTCGTTCCGTCGGTTCATTAAGATGTCCGTGAAAGTCAGTCTCTTTCCACGCGCTAACCGGGGCTGCAATGTTGTAGGATGCAAAATCCCTAGGTCGGATGTGAGATGTCTATGCTGCCGAGAAGGCTACCTGGTAGCGACTCGCGCAGCCGTGGCATCTACCGCGGGTTATCAGACGGCTTTGTTACAGCGACGTATTTATGATTCTTGCTCGTGATGAATTCTGACCGTGCGTTCCTCGGTCTCCACTTTGAAAGCCTGGTTGCTCGAAACGTACTCTGCAGCTACATCTATCATTAGTCTCCCGTGGCTGCGTTCCTCGGATCATGCGGACGGGAGGTGATGACAGTCGGTGGTGACGCGCACACACGAGAGTGAGAGCGGCATGTGTACTTTTCTACGATACGCTGGGGGGGGACTATACATATACGTTGGAGCTGGATCAATCGCTGCACACGGGTTTCTGGACCCAAATACGCCGTTTGTGAGGAACCTATGGGTGCTCTTCGGTGATCTGTGGACGAGGCAGCCCCTATGCACAAGAGCGCTGTGGACATGCAGCGGTGGGGCGGGGGTGGCCGGGAGGGCGCAGTCGCGATGGATCGTCCACTAGAAAGAAACACTCCGCAGTGCGGGGCCGGAGCTGCCAAATACGGGGTCGTCGGCGAGGTAGCCGGAGACCGATGGCCGGAGACTTGGAGGGGCAGAGCCGAGCGGGGTCTGCCGGGTAGAAATAGGGCTCTGCGTGGAATTCGCTCGAACCAGCGTCAGTACTCTTCACAGCAAGCCTCTCCCCTCCCCGTCTCTCTCTCTCGCCCTCTCTCTCCTTCTCGTAGCTCACGACCTTTACACGACCCCGCACGACGTTCGCTTTCTTATCTGCATCCCGTCGCTCTTCCCAATCAGTCATCAAATCCCCTCTATCTTCAGTATCTTCCCGCCTATTTGTCAAATTTCTCGTCTCTCTCACTCACTGAAAGGTGATCCCAATCGCCCTCGCCTGATCAGCAATCCTTCCTCACCCGCCTGCCCTTTTTAGTCTCTGTTTCTATACTATCGCTTCATTTTGAATCGTGCGTCACGCACTCCCCGAGTTCCCCGCATTTCCTCACCCCCGCACCGTCAATTCACACAGAGCAGATATGGACAGCTGGAGAGTAGCAGTGCTCGGCGACGGTGGTGTAGGGAAGACGGCGCTGGCCGTGCAGGTGAGCACTCGGCCAATTAATCCACGCTGATCGTCGAGAATGAAACCAATCAACCCAGTTCACCCTCAATTGCTTTGTTGGTAAGTGCGCTCTCCTCCACAAGCCCCAAGAACCGCGGCTGAGTTCTTCTTGGCGGTTCTTTCTTCCCGCTAGAGGTGTGTCACACTCTGACCGTTCATTGACTTCGAATCGTGATATGACGGCCGTTGCGCTAGACCTATGATCCTACAATAGAAGACGCCTATAGAAAGCAACTTGTAGTTGATAACCGGATGTGCTTCGTGGAAGTGATCGATACTGCTGGCCAAGGTATGTCTCTCTGTTTGACAGGAACCATCCGCACCCGCTGACGCCTATTCAAAGAGGAATATGCAGCGCTCCGCGACCAGTGGGTACGGTGAGTCAGCCCGCATTGTATTACGCGTCTCTGCGGGTTGCTCACTTTTCTGGCAGCGAGGGCCAAGCATTCATCCTCGTGTACTCGATCGCATCACGAGCGACATTCGACCGCCTCGAAGTCTTCCGCCAATCAATGATGCGCGTGAAGCGCCAAAAGCCTATATTCATGCTCGTCGGCAACAAGAGCGACAAGGCGTATGAGCGAGAGGTATCAAGGGAAGAAGGACAGGCGATGGCGCGTACGTTTGGTTGCGAATTCCTGGAGACGTCAGCAAAGACGGCGCAAAACGTGGAGCGGCTCTTCACGAGCCTCGTCCGCATGCTACGAAATATGAAACAGACCGAACAGGGAGTGACCACCCCAGGGAGGCCTATTGAGAAGCCTGTGAAGCGGAAATGTATTATCATGTAGGGATACGGTCTCGCTATGTTTGCTGGACACTAGATTCCCCATCCTCGGCTTTTACCTGTCTTTTGATGATACCACCTTTTCTCTCCGTTCGTGCTCTGGTTTTGACATGTTGGGATGTTTTACCGCCGTCTGATCAAATGCACTGTGCATATGATACACCACTTCACCCTTCTCTCTCCGTGTTCCCTTTTCACCCATCGTCCACGACTTGCACGCTATTGAACATTCCCACACGCCCCGGTGATGTTTGCACGATGGTTCTCTTCGTACGGATGGTCCATATGTACGCTCTTGTACACTGAATGCGTTTACGACGGGTCGATGAGTCTACCTAGACCTATAAAGTCTAGCATGCGCCCAGAAGACAGGCTGGACCTTCATTCAATTAGTTGTACTTGGTATCTCGCTTGGTATGACCTGATTTTACATTCTACCGTGGATATGGACACATCAATTATGGGCTCAAACGTATACTTCCGGTATGATCATGGACTATTCGATGGAACTGTATCTCTCCGGACTACGTAATTACTAGTGCTTTTGTGTGGGCGAGTGCTTGTACTCCGCGCTTAGTAGAGATAAATGTTTTCTGCGTGGCCGCCCGCTGGACTTTAAGTCAGGGAAACGTGTACAGCAAGGGAAGCAGCGCTTGAGTACTTGCGTTTTGAATCGCATCCGAGGCAGCCGACTGGGAACCCCATGCAGGCCACGCCGGCGCTTGTGGATGAAGCTGAGAGCACAACTGACAGGGGTTGAGATATATTGTGGGTCGCATGCGTTAAATCAGGGCGCCCGACGGCGCGCACGCTGGGCGAAAAACTCAATCGTATAATGCGTACAGATCTAGCCGCTGGAATCCTGATAAGCCCTTTCCTCACGGCAGCAGGATAGTTCAGAGACGCTGTCCACTACACCCACCATCATCATGTGTTATGCCACAGGAGCGTCCGGAGGCTATTCCAATGCTCCGAATCCCGATAGAGGTATCTCATAGAGCTGAACATCCCAGGTTGGATGGTCTCCCCCCCGGTGCTGGAACAGCCACATCACCATCCCCCATGATAGGGCCGCGAACACGGAGAAGTAGCGCGAGTCTGGGGGGACGGGTTTTACGGTGGAAGCGTGCGCCGATGATGTAGAGTACGGTGCGGATGCACGGGGAATGAAGGACGCGACGACGCGCGAGCAGACATACAGGACAATCTTGATCGGACATACGTTTGGTTAGCGGGTGAGCAGAATCATAACAGGGAGACGCAGTGGGGCGCACCTGCTCGTTGATGGCGTTCCGGTCGCTGAACACGATGTACCCGCCCAGCAAACCGGCGACGAATGAGTCGTAAGGGCGTTCCTTGCCGCCGTTCACCTTCTTCTGCAGGAGCAAGAATACCTTGTAGAGCGACACGAATTTGGCGAGGTTGAGAGAGTGGCGCTTCGTCGCTCGGAAAATGACACGAATGCGCGTCTGCCAGCTGTACGCGCGTGCGCGTGGGGTTCGCTTGGTTAGTATGGCCTCCTGTTCAATTGCGAGAGTGCAGGGCCTAGAAGACGTACTCTCCCCGTCCGAACAGAATGGCCATTATCAAGGCATGCGGAAATCTGACTTTGGCGCCGTACACGAGCCCGTTTCGTGCACCTTTCAGGATAGCCAAGTAGTCATGATATCTTGGGTCCACGAGGATTTCGTTGATGCTGGGCATGAAAAGATATCAAGTTGGCTACACAGGAGTAAAATGGCAGTACAGTGAGGCGCTGTGCAGACGGGGAGAGGGGAGACGAGCGATGAAGAGTACAGGATGAATGCAACTCGAGTGTCTCAGCCGGATTCGGAAGTTGCAGAAGCAGACCATAATCACATGCCTCCGGCTTCACAACGCTCACAGAACATCAAAAACTCATGAAAGCTGCAAAAAAGATAAATACAAAATTCATGCGCATAGAAAACACGGGAGAGACATAGACAGCATACGTCAGTAACAAAGAGCGAGGTAAGTCAGCAATAAGGGAATATGCAACAAAGCACGGTCGACATTATAGTATAGTCCTATGGCACCTGGATATCAGTGAGTTCCTTCCTTGTCCTTGCTCTCCTCTAGCGGCGGCAGTGACTGAGGTTGAAATCAGGAAAGAAGTCGTCCCTAAAATCGAACTGAGATATGGGAATCCATTCAATCTAGGATCGCAATCGAAGTCAGCGACGCATCCCATCTGAAATTCGAACAAACTCACACTATCTCGCGGGGTGTTCGCACCATCCTGCTCACCCCGTATGACAACGAAACGTCGATAGTTGTCCATGATCGCCGGTTGCAATTGCAGCGAAGATATAGATGTCACGACCTCGCTTTCGACAGCGGAAGGCCATTGTTCTTCCGGTGTATCGTCGTACTGCTGGATAAACGATCTCATACATTTTTCCAGGATGCCCCGGGCTGTGAGACAAGGGAGTTGAGTTTGCCAGGATATCCAATCAGATATCATCGCGCCACGAGCGCGGCCGACAGGCACTGTCGACATCAGTGACAGTCTTCCCTCCTCGATCATGTCGAGCAAGATCGCGTGCACGAAGTCCCCTCTGAGGCCCAATCAGCAACATAAAAGAACACATGCGTGGGAGTACTGACTTCTCCAATGCAGTAAGGGGCTCAGTGCCGCTTGTTTCTCTGGCTACCATCGCCACAACTGACGGAACAATATAACAATCCCACAAGGGATGCTCTTCCAGCATGGAAATGACCTTATATACTGCAAGAGGATGTTCCCTGAAAACACTGGGTGTAAATGTAACAATACCACCTGAAAAACCATCCATCAGAAACGCCAAATCGAAACTTGCTAAGTATGTGAACGAACCCAATGGATAGATCTCATGTATGCCCCACCGTTCCGGTGGTACCCTTTCATGTGTCCCATAAGTGAAGAACTGAATTTCGGGCCGTTTCTTCCTGCGCTCGGCAAGGGCAGGCAACTTATGTAGCGAGTCCAGTGAGCCAACGTGCACAAACACGACGCGAACGTCCGCTTTGTGACCGGCATCCTCAGCACCGGCGCATCGCCCCAGGATGCACTTCAGCGCTTGCGTCTCCAGTTCCTCTGGAGTACCATCGCCCCGCATTTTCCACAGACAATATTTACGACCTGGCTGCGACATGAAACTGTGAAGCCATTTCGGGAATCTCAGGACATGCAGCGCACGATGATACCGCGGTTCAGATCGAACGCTACGAGCCAGATCCGCGACAACCACCGGCTCTGCATTGTCGGTAAGATATGCAAAAGGTTCGCGTTCTTCCGGCATGCGCCATATTCGCAAGGAGGAAGCTTGCTTCTCCGGTAATGCCCAAGGAACCAGAGCAGCCACGAATAGACTGCTCTTTTGAAGTTCAGAAGGCACCTTGAACTCCGCGCACAAAGCATCGGAGGCGGAAGGAATGATGAGCAGAAGCGCCGAGATCTCCGTTTGCGACGCGTAAAGGGTAGTGTATGTCACCTAAGTGACAGTTATTACAACGATTGAAATTGTCGTTGTCCAAACACTCACCAGCTGCCTCGGCGCCATGTATCTGGAAAGTGTTCGCAAAGCCTCTGATGCATCCGTATCTTTCTTATCCTCAGGGCCCAACTTCGCCATTTGGGCAACAGCCGAGCAAGCCGGTCGAATCAAAGCAAGGTCGGTCATATGCAATAGCCCTTTAAGCCTTACGGAATCCACTGGATGTTCTTCATTGAAAACATAATTGAACCGTGAACCATTCGGGATGCCAGGAGTGAGGTCGGAAAGCATGGCGTTGCAGATCCGTTCGGCGTGATCTTTTTTTGTGTTCATAAAGATCTCACCGATCCACTTGAACTTTCTTGGGATTCTAAGATAGGTTCGATGTGTGAGCACTCATCACGCTAACAGTTGATGGCTGGGACCCACCTCGGCTGGCCAGCGATACCGATTTTGGCAACAGGAGGGGCGGCTGCGGGGCGAAAAACTGGATTACTGGTCTCGACGCCATCCCTAGGGAAAGTCAATCAAGGTGAATAGACATAACAGGAAGGAACTAACTGTATTGGCGCAGACAATCTAATGAGTGTGTCATTCGTCAGCAACGACTACTATCTAAATAAGTGCAGCACAATCTCACGATGTAGGCATGATGGTTGCCAAGAATTTCTCTGCGGCAGTCATTCTTCGCGGAACTGGAGGCTGATTCCTGATGTAAGGAAGCTACTTGAGTCGTGAAACGAGGAAGAAGACGAAGCACGAACGCAGCGGGCTGAGGAGGTTCGGGCAACGACGGCTCTGGAGGCGCATCTACGTCCATACCACCAAAATCCTGGTAGTCGTATGGAGGAGATTGATTGATATCTGTCGCATCCGATACGCGTGATGTTGAAGCTTCTGGACGAAAGCCTGGAGCTGGACGAGCAGGGACTGCCGTCGTCGCTGCAGGAGGCTGTATACTCTGTGGCGAGCCCATCTCTTGATTCGCCGTTGCCGTTGGATTCTTCTTGAAGCTCAACTTGCTCAGAGGATTGACAGGCTTAGGAGCCATCAGACCTCCCGCAGCCAGCCGCTGCTTGGTCGCAAGCGCACTACCGCTAGTCATCATCGGGGGGTCAATTCTCTGGATCTTAGGGGCAGCATAACGTCTCCTAATCTGGCCAGCCGCAGGTTTCGAAGCCGTAACGAGCGGTTTGGCCTGAACCGATGCTGATGACGCTGGGGGCAACTTCTTCCTTGCGGCAGGATCAGGGGACTCGGCGTCAGAGAACAGAGACGTTGGAGACTCTGGTGTACTTGATGGAGCTGGGTGAGGACTTGCAACCATCGGGGCTTTCCCTTTAGCCTAATAAACCGATGAATTAAGTCCGTTTCAATCGTTCGCATTTCAACTCACTGATGTGGATGCCTTCATCTTGAAAGTGTTTGAGAGTGTTCTTGGGACTTTTCGAGGAGGTTCCGTTAATGATACCTTGGGCTTCGACTGATGCGAGTACATCTTGTGAGAAAAGATGTAAACAAGATCATAGAGTGAGCTTACAGTTGATGGCGCAGATGAAATTGCCTGTGCTTTACGCTTCTTGCCTACCCTCAAACTTGAGGCCTTGGGTTGAGTAGACAAAGGTGTTTCCTCGGAGTCAGAATCGGAGTCAGGAATGGAAACCACACTTTCATCATCCCCAGATTTCGCAGCGGAAGCAGATTTTCGTGCCGGAAGGCTGGATACAGGCATATCGTCCGACTCCTCGGCGCTGCTGCCCTTGAAAAACATTGAACATGGCGGAAGAAATCTTAAAAGGCTGGAAATATTATGCGTACAGAGTTGATCTCGTGAACGAATTTCGTGACCTCCTTTATCGCCTTCGCCTGCTTATCAATGGCAGACTTCGTGTTGGAGGCCGACACCTGCATTATATCTCAGGACACGGTGGGCAAGCAGAAGAGAGAAAGCACTAACAGAGAACCCCTTGTATCTTTTCTTTTTCTTTTCCTGTTCTTTCTTTCTTTTCCTCTCTTCTTCATCCTTCCCAAAATTTTTGGCAAAGAATTCCCTTTCTTTCTCTGTCATCCTATGATTTCAGCGACATATGATGTGTACACGGTGACTACGCACTGATCCATGCCGGTTTTGCCTCGATCTCATGCCCGATCTCATAGTCTTCATTATCCATGCCAACGTGGTCCCAAAAGCTTCTCAATAATCGATCACAACCTCCCACGTTCTGTTCAGGCTCCCAGCTGTGCAGGCCAACTTAGTACAAATGCACCTTAGATACAAGGAAAGGAACTCACCTGTCTGCGTCGGAGTCGTAGCCACCCCACTGCATATACACTATGAAGACAGGTTGATATGCAGGCGAAACGTCTGAACATACCTTGACATGATACTCCTGGTGCAAGTTACCTACGTATGAGATCATGAGGACGAGGATGTAGCGAACTGACTCACCCACTTCCCATTTTCGTCCACTTTCGCCTTCGTTATCACCTCTTGTGAACATCGAGGCATGGGTGCGTGAGCTTCGGTCTGTCAGGCGCGACGGTTAAGGATCTAGTACGACGTACCGACATGGAACATTTCCTCCTCAGGCTCGGATTCTGGTTTTTGGGGCTTTTTCGGCATTTTTCAGGATTGTTCAGTGTATGGAATAGACGATGGTAAAGACAGGCTGCGAGGAATAATAATAGTTGTTGTAAGGAAGTGTGTATGCGTTTGGATAACAGGCGAAGTGCCTTTTGAGGCAGGTGTGTCTCACGAGTACATCCCACAGCAACGACTCAAGATTACTCTCTGTCTCACAGTCTGCTACACGTCTACTTCACTTTCTTTGATTTACAAAGCTAATCAGCTTCTGACCCAATGACCGCGAAATCCAAGTCCAAGCAAGAAGAAGCTCTTCAGTTTCTTGATGACCTTGACTCCCTGTCTCCGGATGCAGCTCCTGCAGGGGTAAATGCTTCTGTCGCAGCTGCGCCGAATCCAAGCAACCCAGGTGAAGCAGCGGAAGTACTTGCCTTTCTCGACGAAATAACGCAGAAGAGCTCGGAGCCTACGCGCACGACGACCACTCATATCGAACGACCACTCTCACGAGCTGGGACTCCCACTCTCCGAAAAAGCGCAGAGAGAGTCAAGGTGGGCGCGCCTACACCTCTTATGGCGTCTTCCGGATCGTCTTCTAGTAAAGGCGCATCACCTTCCTCATCGTCGACCAACGTATCAACTTCAGCTACCGCGACGAAGCAGGACCCTCCCTCTCAGCAAAGTGGCGGGTGGGGTTGGGGGAGTGTATGGACGAGCGCGTCTAGCGCTCTACAACAGGCAAAGAGTGCTGTGGATGAGCAGGTGAAGCATCTGCCTAAGCAAGAGCAAGCACGGAAATGGAGTGAAGGGATGATGGAGTACGCGAAGAACGCACAGCTGGAGAAGATTGGTAGGTCTCGTGTCCTGCTTGCACAAGTCATTGTCCTCATACCGTTTAGGTCAAGATTTTAAACGCGTAGGGCTTTCTACGCTGACCGAGATCTTAAATGCCGTGGCCCCCCCTATTTCCGAGCATGAAGTCATTCAAGTGTGGTTGAGCCATGACATGAAGGGCTATGATGGTGTTGAGTCTCTGGTGTATAACGCGTTAACAAGAGTATGCTTCCGCGTCTTTCGGATGTATACATTGTTTAGATTCACGCTTTCAGGTCATGGAGCAGGTCGATGGAGGCGACCTTATTGTCAACCGAGGAAACGAGTCAAAGCCGAAGGAAAGCTCTAAAGACTCTGAACGGGAGATGAATGCTGTAGAAGGTTTTGAACCTGCGTTAAAATTGGCTCAAGTAAACAGTCTCTCGTTTTAAGTTATCTCTTGCTCATTGAGGCTCCTGCGAATAGGCAAATCTAGAGGAACTGATTAAGAATAATAAGGCTCCCGCACCCGCTGAGCCGACGTCTGTGCAGAACCCCACGAGTCATTCATACGTTTATCTTCGGATACAGCCATTCACAACCCACTTCAACCTTCCCGAACCCTCGTCAACAACTTCATCACACCTTCAATTCATCATCCACCTTTCCGATCCCGCACATCAGCTCGTTCATACGACTATCACACAAGCTGTTCCAGATGGGTGGATGGATCTGTGGAACGACTACGATTGGGTGGAAGACCTCGTTGCTGAGGCGTTGAGAGTGGGGGTTGAGGTTGTTGGTCAAGAGTATATTGTTGCACGGATGGGCTGGACAAAGAAAGGCGAGACAGCTGACGAAAATCAAGCGCGTTCACAGGCAACGTAGACTCATTTGCAGGGTATCCATATGTACATATGTACTTTCTCACAGAGCGTTTCAGAATCCCGAGCTGATTAACATCGTTTGTTCCTGAGTACTGAGTATGCAGCCTATGCTGATGCGAATCGAGGGAAGGGCAGGTCAACCAACTTTTCTCTTGTGTTGCACTCAATTACATGCGCATATCGCTGATGCATGATCTAGTCCTGAGCGGTGTCAGCTAAGGTGAAGGCGGACGCACCGAAATTCACCCAAGAGAAGCAATGAGAGAGATGCACCGTGTTCAATGTGCAAGAGAGAGCTCGAGGGTATCACAAGTTAGTCGAATTACGGTCAGGCTACTATCTACGCATGCATATATGCGCTGTCAACTGGTATAAAACACAAAGGATATCATGATATAGTGCCACGCGGAAGATCATAGGCTTTTCTTCAGCTTCCTCTTCGACTGCCTCCACCAATGCCATACCAAGCAACCATAGAGACACAGAATCACTGATATGCTCACAATGATGATCCCAAAAAGATGGAAGGGACCGTCAGGGAGATTTGTGGGAATGGTGACATTCGTGGAGAAAAGGCCTGGGGGTGCCTTGAGCTGCGGCCCGACAGACAGAAACTGAGGCACATACCAATGAAGATTTGCGGTGGGAGCACGGACATACTAACGGTGGCGAGGATGAAAACGGCTTTGTCGCTGCTTGATCTTCCACGCGACAGATTGAGGCGGAGGTTGCTCAGATAGGTAGGATGCAGCTGGCTCAATATGCGCTCGTAATGGGCAAGAGATTGCTGCAATGTGATGATATGGTCTAGTTCTAATATTTCAGCACTTCGAGATACGAGCCAAGAAGAAAGCACATACGAACCTTGAACGTCGCCCAAGTACATCGCGAGCTCTACTTCATCCCCACTCTTTCCCACTTGCACAAGCTCACCATCGCTAGTAGTGAACAATCTCTTTTGAAGTCGTGCAACAACCTCCGATTTGCTCATAAGCGCCCGCCCCAATGATGTAACCAATCTCTTCGTTCTCGCCATGCGCCTGAGAATTTCTGACATGGAGTTTGCAGGTGTATTCGTGAATGTATCGCGCTTGGACAGCAGGCTGGATGAAAACGCTCGGACGGTACGTTTAAATCGACGGAAGGACAATGCGAACGTCGGACGAGGAAGAGAGAAGTGCGTTTTCGACGTTTTGACCGAAGCGGCATCCTTTTGTGAAGTCTTCTTCTCGTCGATGTTAGGAAGAAGAAAAGCAGGCTTTTCGTCGTCTCGCTTCTTGTCAGGACGTAGAGTTGTGTTCCGAGTCTGTTGAGAAGCCTCTCCGGTAGCTTGGCCCTCACCGGCCGAGAAAACGATATTCTCCACCGCCACAATCTCCTCTTCCATTTCCTCTACAAAGGGAAAAAATGCATCGACCACAGAATCAAGGATCCCATGGGCAATCCAGGATGCTGTAGCTCCATCAATACCAGACGGAAGAATACAGTTCATCAGATGACTCACCAGAAGACATGCTGATCGTTTGCTCCGTGGCCAATACCTTGTTACGGACTCGTTGAATGTGTTCTTGACTTTAAATGAACAAGTGTAACTTTGGCATTGGCGGCGTACACATACCTGATATGTCCGAGAAATGAAACTGCAAATACAAAACGTGAAATCATGTTTACCTACGTAGATAGTTGTGTGTACTCACTGAGCATATTCCCTCACGAAAAACGACCAAATAGACATAGACTTCGTCAACGTGACCATCATCGTTACTCCTATCGTTGAAAACATTGAATTTTTCGTGTATACTCTGGGACTCGATGGCGCGAAGAACGAGAAAACTGTAGCCGAGTTTTGGGAAAAGCTCCAATTTCTCTCGGGGTTCCTGCTGCAGTATATCCTCAAGGGTCAAGGGATGAAGATGCAACAACTATGTGGCGGATCAACATCTTTTCGTTAGAACAGTCGAGNCAATCCAACTTACTTTTCCTATAGCACGCATGTCCTCCCACGTGGGACTTGCGACGTCCAACCACCAGGCCTGCTGGGGACGTGGGAGGTTCGGCAACTAGTATCGGGGAGGACGAAAAGCTTGGGGTGGACATGGATAATACATCCCTCTGCTTTCCCTTCTTCCTCGCATTGTACCAATTAGGCTCAGAAGGGATCCTCGTAGTCTCGTCGATCGAAGGCAACATGTAATCTTGCTGAGGGAAGAACGCTGGGGATAGAGGCATGGTATGCGTCTTCTGAATACGTGGTCGATGCCGTGGTCGACGAGCCTTGGTAGACTGCTTGAGAACAGCGTCCAGCTGGGATAAGATGGGCGGCAAAGATGTGGTCCGGAGAACCCGCTGCTCATCCGGTCTCAAAGGCGATCCTGCCGCAGAGGGAGGCTGCAAGAAGGTATATGATTGAGGCAGGTAGAGACAAAATTCCCGGGAGACGTGCCGCCGCTCCTTACGAGCCCTCCTGCGAGCAACAACCTCCCTCTCGGACTGTTCGGCTCTGGTCAAGTCGGCAACACTTGACCGCCTCCTGCGCCTGCGACTCGAGGACTTATTGGCAGTACGAAAAGACGATTTGGAAGTAGATACACTGGATTCCGAGCTCAGCGAAGACGTAGACCAGTTGGCGCGAGCCCAGCGGGTGATAGCCCGTTCAACCACCGCCGCGATTGCACCAAGACGACCACTGGCCAGGAAGGAACTGGACGACGATGGAGACAATGAAGACAACGACGAAATCGATGCGGCTTTGGTGGGTTGTAATGGAGGTGGAGGTTTTCCGCGATAAATATCACTATCTTCCTTTTTGTCCTTGTCCTTTCCTCCTTCATCGTGAATGGTTTGCTGGTCCAGAAAAGTCACGGATGGTTCCATAGTGGTGATTGCCAACGCAGAAAAATACACCGTCAGTCGTACCAGGACAGAAAAAAACAGAGTGGCATTGCCCTTTGGGAGCAATACAGCGTTTGGAGCCTACCGAGCCATAAGTAGGTGTCTGCACTGTCAATTCTCTGCTTTTGATATCGAGCATCACCTTCTATCTTAAGAAGGAAATATACTCTCACGTATAATGCAGACGTGAGCGCCGCACCCTCAAGCCCTGCGTGCTATTCTTCAAATATTATCATACCTCGCATCTCAGACTTTTAACAAGAATGCCGAAACACGCCAGACGATTTCAGCAAGACTCCGGGGACGTATCCGATGAAGTTGATTATGAGCGGGATGAAATTGATGCACCTAGGGTTGTCCAGTGGATCGGTGAAGAGGAACTGCAGCAAGAGGAGAGCGATGTCACAAGCGAGGAAGATGAACAAGAAGATGGATTCGGTGAAAGTTCCAGCAGTGACAATAACGATCAGACAAATATGGTCCGTATTTAATTGATCTCTTACACATTCTCAACTCAAGGTGATCTACAGAATTCACTGCGAAACAGTACGGAGCCGGCATTTGACCTTTCTTTCTACCTGGTGTTGATGCTAACGCCTCTGTAGATCTATCATCTCTGCCTTTCGGTGCCCTTCAAAGAGCACAACGCGTTTTGTCGCAAGCGAGGGCAGAAAGTGATTCTGAGGCCGACGAGGATGCTGAGGCTTCATCATCTGAAGCCGAGGAAGAGCCTTCGAGATGGGGACGGGAAGAGAAAGGGAAGGCACGAGAGGAGCCGAAAAAGACCAAGAAGGATATACCGAAGAGAAAAGATAAACATGCGTGAGTGTTTGTTCTAACTTTGCACGACTTTCTCTTCCTCACTATGCTGCAGGCCGACAGAAATCACGTCAAAACGGCCTGTGCCTCGACGGCGCACCGTCGTAGAGGTCCCCAAAGTGGTGCGCACTCGCTTTGATAATTGCTATGATTTTGAGCATTTATGAGCCCATTTATAGGAAGCTCGCGACCCCCGATTCCTTCCATTAGCCGGTGAATTCGACTCAACGAAATTCCGCTCGCAGTATGGCTTCATAGCCGATATGCACCAAAACGAACTCAAAACGCTCCGCGATAGTCTCAAACGCGCGCGCAAGCTCCTCGCATCATACCTCGCGATCTTCGCGAAGAGCGGGAGCGCGAGGTGCAAAGACTCGAATTGGCCATCAAGCGCGCTGAGAGTTTGGTCAACAGGGATAAGAGAGAGAGGGTTGAACAGGAGGCGTTAAGCAATGCTACGAAGGAAGAGCATGAGAAGAGGCGACAAGGCAAGGGGAAGTTCTGGCTGAAGCAATGTGCGTGTTCCAAATCTATCAAGTCGATCCCGCTGGAATGCTAATCGCGTTTTCTCTTTGGTGAAACAGCCGCGAAGAAAGACCTTCTGCTCAAAGCGCGGTATGATGCTGTGGCGGCGGAGGGTGGCAGGGGAGCTGTCAGGAAAGCTATCGAGAAAAAGCAGAAGAAGATCAGCCAAAAGGAGACCAAGTCAAGACCTTTTGCTCGAAGTGAGGCGTTTAGTGGGAGGGGCGATGGAGAGAGAAGCCGAGAGATGGGTAAGCGACACCACGGTCGAAGTGATGATACACGAGGAGGCAAACGACGAAAGATCGGATGAGGTTCTGTATGTATGTATGCTCATATAGTATGAACTATGTACTTCATTTCCATCTGGTGTTCCTTTCCGGAGACAATGTCGTATCTGACCAAAGTCTGAAAGTACTGTCCATCTCCGCGTTCAGATCGTTTGGCGAGTATCGCTATACATGTTCCCTTTTCCCCCAGGTTCAAGCTCCAACACCACATACTTTCCATTCTCCAATCGCACATCCAATGCCACACCCTGCGATGGTGCGCCTGCACTCCACAAAGGCGTCACTCCGAACCAAGCTTTCAGCTTGGACAAGAACCTTCTTCGCGGCTTTAGTCCATGGGGCAATGGGTCGCTCAGAATGCCTTCCCATCGGAACTCCGGTCGCGCACGTATGGACACATCATCGTGGTCGGTGCCACCACCCGTGCCGAGTGTGGACGGGCGAGCCTGAGTCTCGAGATCAATGTCATGCATATCTAGCTCTTCTGACACATTGTGTCCGAGATGGAATATGTGCGCCTGTGATGTAATTTTAATCAGCTTTGGCGGTGTTACAAGGGGATGACGGAGAAACAGACCTGAGTTGATCCATGAAAGACGATGTCGTTCAGACGGATGTAAATCTTGTTCAAGAATCCGTGATGTATAAAATCGCCACCCCACGGCGGTTTCCTACGTAGCAGTCCGCGTTGTGTCAAGAAGGTCTCCAAGGCAGGCCGGGGAAGAGGGGTGTATGCAATTGAAGTGGGGTAATGCGGGTTGAAGTCGGGCGCGTGCAGTTTCAAAGCTTCGATTGTATCGTGACTTCGTCTCCAAAAGTCGTCCTATCGAAAATCTCAGCGGATCGGTACCAAGATAGAAGGAGGAGTGACGCACCCAGAATATATACCACCATGTCGCTGCTTCTGAAGTTGTCACCGCTGATAACCGCTGATACGCCGTCTCGAACACGGCTTCGCTCCCGACCATCAACTGCCTGACCCTCAGGTCCCTCTCGAACTCAATGGAGCTCTCCGCAAGGCCAGACGGATCCCGTGGTTGATCATAGACATGAGTGAGGAATCGATACGTCAACACATCTTCCTTTCGCTGACATTCTTTCTTATGATGTTGGCGATACGCGGCTAGTACAGCATCGAGGTGCGGTAATTGAGCAGCAATGACCTCATGGTTCATCGTGAGGAACTGCGCGAGCGGTGCTGTCAAGTCATAATCATCATTCAGGCCGATGACACCACCGTCTAGGCGGACGTTCTTGGAGTAGGTCAGTTCGACGTCAAATCCGCTTCCTAGCTGAACATCCTCCCAGACCAGATAACCCTTACGCTTGATGTTTAAGACACATGTCTCGTAGCTGACCACTGCCTGGGCCTTGTATCGCAACCCCCGACAGCACCATGGGGCGCGGGAACCTGTGGACTGATGGTAAAAGAATGAGCCGTGTTCCACCGGCCGACGTCAATGAACCCTACTTGAACATGTCGATGTGGCCAGAACACCCTCTTCCCATCCAATGCACGCACAGCCATCCGGATTTCATGCCTCCTCTGAACATCCGGACTTGAATTCTGTGCCACATACAGTTCAAGATCGGAGACATCCTGCAGAACCGCTAGTGGTCCGTCGTCGTATTTGATCACCTGCCATACGCATCCATTAATTGACGTTTTATTCTATGTAAATACAGCACGAATATGCGTACCAGTGTCGGCGGAAATGGAATCCACCAAGCATTTCCAAAATATCTGGTACAGCCCGGTGTGGGATGGTCCGCCGGATTTCTCCAGTAGCAGTCTGGTCCAATGAAATGAGTCTGAATCATGTCAGTCAGATGCCGAAACCAAGCAGAGTCTGGTCCAGAAATCAAGGAAACTCCTTTATGATACGCGACAGCTCCCGCTTCGCGAAGAATCTGTGACTCGTGTGAGTATTGAATATATGAATGTATGAACCATCAAAATTATTTGCCTTGAGATTTTCGACATGCCGTTCTCCCGGAGAGTTGGCAAAATTCTGCAAATAGGGAGGATAGTCGGAGTCCCTAGCTTGAAAGAAGTGCATGGGCTGTTTTCTAGGAATTCGGCATTCTGGACTGGTTAAAAAGAGCGTTGTTATAGACTCTTGCCAAATGCGTCGTCTTGCATGAGGCGAAGACGGGGATATATCAAGTCTGAGGCAATACAGTTATCGCAAAAGACATCGAATAGAAGCAAAGAGCCTCCCGGCTTACCGTGGAGAAAATATATCGATGCCTTGAGATCGTATGAGCAATGTTACAGATAATGAACAAGTCGACGCACTAAAATCAATCCGTCGCGCCAACCCTTCGATGGTATGTCAGATAATATTTTCCAGCAACGGTGAAATTTGACTTACTCTTCACTATTCGCTGCATTACATTCATATTGATAATCATAAAATCTGATGCCACGAGATTAATCTTAGGCATGAGCTTAAGCCTAAGAAGAAATGACTCACAGGCCGTGAACCCATAGGTTAAGATATAAATCCTGCAAAACGAACATGAACAAGGATAAGAGCAGGGCCCTAAACCGAGATAACAAACTGACGCGTAGAGTACAGGGCCATTGATGATGTTCTTGCCGGGTATATTCAACGCGACTGCGAGAGCAACCGCGGAAGTCAAGATATAATTAAGTCGAGAGACCCATTCACTAGCATTATTGACTGGGTCGATAAACGGCGCTAAAAATGCGTGGAGACCGAAAAAAGCAGTCATGAGGACGAGCAGGACTATTTGACGAACGACAGCAACTGTGGTTTTAGAGAGTGAGCGGAAGAGACAATTGTCCGTATCAATGATGGCGACAATCAAGAGCGTGCTCATCTTGGCGTAAAGGTATAATGATTCATATGTCCCCCAGCCTCGTCGAAAACCTGCAGACGTAGTCAGAACTGATGACTTCAAGAACTGCGAGCGACATACCGCCATACAAGAAAGAGAGCGGATTTTTGTCGCGAGACAATAGCCGCTGGTATTCACGGTCCATGTCACTATTGCTTCGACGCTTTCCAAGTTCTGTATATCGATCAACTATAGGTACAGACTGCTTGATAGCCATTCGTAATGATAGAGGAAACCAGATTGTCAACTGAAAGGAATGGGTAAGGAGTCAGGACGATTTCATCGAGGAAGCAAGCGAGACAGAGGTCTTACCCCAAAGAAGATGATAATAGCGATGATGACAAGAACGGGAGCAAAATTGATCTCATTTCTCTTCATAGTTGTGGTATAACAGAAGTCCAAAGGAGCCCTGTATTGATCTGAGGGACCAAGTGGAGAAACGATCGGAGGGTTCGTGGTGGCGTTGGTATATGGGTTAGGCACCGCCCACAAGTCGTCCGACCAGACAATGATATGAACAGCCATGGTGCTCAGGGGGAGGTATATAACCGTCAGTAGGAAGCTGACAATCACGATACTCCATCCGCTGCCTTGTTTCTCAGGTTGTTGAAATCCCTCAAAACGGTTGTACCGGGTGCACGGGGAGGATGAACGGTGAAAACAATATAAAAGGACACCAGCGAGCACCATGAATATCGAAAGATATATCAGAGATTGGATCAACGTCGTGGCAAAGTTGAAAGCCAGGACGTTCGGTCTACGGTTGTATGTTTGATTGCCGTAAAATTGCTATACAACAAAATACACTGACATGGTCCCCAGAAATAATTGGCGCCATTTGCCACTGATATCCTGCCCATGATGAGGGACTACACTAGCACGTGTGAGTGCGGATAGGGAATAATAATACAACGAGCGACTAACCGATGGTACTGAGAACAAGAGCGAAAAGCTGGACCGTGTTGAATAGACCCTGTATGCTATAGAACGTAACCAATGCACTCGAGCCCTAAATGACTGTAAGTATCAATGAGCCTAAGGATTTCAGCAATGGAATCTTACTGTGATACCCAGGACGATGCTGACTATAGCTCCAAAGACTGAATTTCGATTCCTCCAGGCAGGCGCCGATTTAGAATTCAATTCCAAATCCTCAATGCTCTTTCCAGAAGCTGCTAGTCGGTCCATGGGGGTGAACATGCGCACCTCTTTCCACCTATCGGCTGAGCGTGAAGAAGAAAAAGGAGGCATGGGCAAAGAAGACATATAGTTGTCGAGGCGAGGAAGGGACACAGGTGCAGCACTAGAACCAAAGACTGTGGATGCAGGTATTGGATTGTGGCCGTGTGGAACAACTGCGATCCCTGAAGGTGAAACTTGAGATTCTATTCTAGCATCGTCGACCGTCGAAGACATAGAAGACAATAAAAACTGTTCTTCGCTCTGATGTACAGTGCCAAAGCTGTCTGCACCACCAGAAAGTAACCAGTTCTTGACGCGTGCGGTGCGCGACCCTTCGCGGAAATGAAGCTTGCCAGAGCCCAACAACTCATCGGTCACGTCTCCCGTGATTTCGCCTGGAGTCTCCACACCTGTCGAGTGTGCGCGAAGAGTCGGCGACTCAGATGTTGCTAGCAGCGCCGAGACCTCATTCGTATCTGTAGGTACAATTAAACGCGCTGGAGAAGGTGGTGGGTGAGAAGGAGAAGATCCATCAGTGACGGTAGAGTCAGCCTGGTGTGCTGAGGAGGAAGCTAGAGGGGTAAGAGGGGTGTCATAGAGACTGACCAGTCTCTTGACTTTACTTCCTATCATGATGATGGTAGCATGAAATGTAACTAACGAAAGACACCCCAAGAATCAAGATGTGGGGACTCGAGTCCTACTATGTAGTAGTTGCGGAGCTACTTCCGAAGCGAGACTGAGAAACGTGGCGCGCCCATCACGTTTTGCAGATTCCCACACCCTCTGATCTACTACACCTGCCAAATTGAGGTTGTTCCCGGTCTGGCTTTTCTCTCTCGCAAACCTTTGCGACGATCAAAAATATGAACATACTCTAAACAATGAATAAAGCAGAAATTTTTTTGAGCTCAGACAATGAGCAATTTCAAGAAAAGTCCCATGATATTGGATTGCGATTATTAAGCCTAGGTGTAAAAGGACGACGAGAGCAAACTACGGGTGCGAAAGCATATAGCATACAGAATGCGAGAGTTGAAAGTGCAAGAATAGACCCTGCTGACAGAGAGACTCATCAGCATCATGATATACATCATGGAGGGTTATTCCTCACATCGAATGATCAATCGATCAGGTCCGATCCATCAGATCGCGGACAAATGCTCCAAGACTGATCTCTTCCGAGATCCTCGTCAACCAATTCTTCGACCGCTGCGGAGATTTAGGGCTAAGCGGGCTTTTCGTCCTCGACTCGGTCATCGACCTCCTCGTAACAACGTCTCTCGTCCTGACCATCAAAGATCGATGCCGCGTCACATTGACCTTTGCCGTCTTGTTCCCGCGAGCGTTTCGCTTGCTCTCACCATCCGCAGGTGAGACATAAGGCCAATTGGCCTTGAGCTCTTCCTCAAGAGGCATGAGGTCATTCAAAAGCTCAGGATTCTGTGCTAGTACGTCCTTGATATCAGGGAGGATGGTGTCCTGATAAAGAACGGATTGGTGGATGGTCTCCTGCGTGACAGGATTGAATGATGTGGGGAAATGGCGTTTTATCGTGTCAGCGAGTGCGAACACGCCCTTGACCGAACTAGAAACTGTCAGTACCGTCGAACTCCAGTAATGGATTGAGACTTACTCGTGGGGTTCTTGTTCTCCCCAAGGCGCATTCGGATTTGGAATAGAAGCAAGATATTTTATGTCCAAAGATAAGATATCACCGACTTGTGCCTGCATCATGTCACACTCAGGAAGATGTTGAGACTAGAGCCAAAGCAAGCTCACCGCCATCCAAAATAGAGTTAGGTCAGATAGATCGTGTTCTTCCCAGCCGCCGCCAATCTGCACGCACAACGGTCATTCGATGAGCATCAACTTCAGATGTACTGGAACTCACGTCGGAATGCGACCCTTCATTGCGTACATATGGTATCAGGATTATGGGCTCGTTTGAGAGCTCTGGAAGTACTCACCAGCAAACCAACACTGATAAGAGATATTAGCGGTCTGAAAATCATGGTAAGGGTAGTTGTGCTCACCTGTTTCAGAATTTGATGTTTACACTTACCCTCTTCTTGCTGGTAGAACTTATTACAATTCTGGAATGATAGCGAACCAGTTCTAGCGACATGCGGAAGAATGCGAAAGATCTGAGAGACATACGAAGTCGGCTCTCGTCTCGTTCAACGCCAACGCCTGGTACGCTCTTTCAACATGAAGTCCCAGTTTCGAGTCAGAGAAGCCGAACAGTGTCTTGATCTTCTTTGAATTCATCGTTAACTCCTCGGGCAGACCAAGAGACCCAACAGTATCGAAGACTCCAACACACCTTTTTGGACGGTTAGAAACTGCGCGACCAGAAATAAAAATGGAAAACCCACTTGACAGAGAACGAATCGTCCTCATAATTGGCCCTCTTCCTCCCCGGCGAGTCGGAACCCGTCCAGGGTGCAAGCTTTGCATCCAATTCCGCCGTTTCTACAAATTTCTAAGTATCGGACTGATAATAAAAGCGAAAACAAGCACATACCAGACGCATTCGTGGCCTTACCGCGCTTCTGGAAGTTGATGAAGATCTGTGCGAAATGATCCATTTCGGTTCGATCTAAGACACCTATATGTCCCTGATACAATGTTGATAAAGTTTTGATCCAAACAGAAACTGACGCTGAACGTACAATGACCTCTGCTATCATACGTGCGGTATATGCCCCCTGCAAAATGATGGGTTTAGCCGGCGCACGGTCGCAACAATTATTAACGTACCCGAGAGAAACCAAAGAGAAAGATCTGATGGGGGAAAGGTTAGGGCTGACTGGGCATAGAAGTTTGAAAGCAGAATACCTCATCTCCTGGCACATAATTGCTAGTAAATCGATATGTCAGTCATTGAAAAGACATTGCATACTTTATCTGACATACTGAGCAATGAATGCATAGGCCTCTTGCACCTTATCACCTTGAAAGGGGGGAGAGTGAGTTTCTGCGATCTGGCACTGCGCCGACTCAGAAATCATATAGAATTGTCCAACATACCAAGTGTCGCCCCAGTAGCACCTACACAGGCAAGATACAATTAATGTCAATCAAAATTTGTCGTGTCAAGTTCGTTTACTATATGCGCACCGTCAAGTACAGCAGCGTACGTGCTGGATTCAGTTCCGACACCGGATTGATAGAACACTATTTGAGGCATCGGAGGCGCACTGTTGTTGCCGTTATGGGACTGGTCCACTACTTTCACAATATTCGAGCACACTCACATGCGTGCATCGACATGGTTGATGGCCCGCGCCAGCCGCTGATTATCCCCAGTCATTCAAAGTGTTAGTTTCCCTGGGATTGCAGGACGCCATGTCGCGCGCGCTTACCAGGACGTTCGTATATCCCCAGCGCTCTTTCACCGTGATACCATCCTGCCACGTCCTTGGGACTAAGTTTAGCTAGCTATTTACAGGAAGATGAATTCATATGCCTCGTACCCGTCGCAGCACAAGATGATTCTCTTCTTGATTCTGAGGTGCGTAGGATCAGGATCCGTGAATGACCTGTTTCCTGGTCGCGGTGATGACTTGTGCGAAGAAGATGTACTAGGTCTCTGGTGATCGCCGCCGTATTCTCCTTCCCGAGCTGGTAGAATGAGCGTTGGCGTTCCTGAAGGGTGGGAGGATGCGGCTGACCCTGACTGCGTAGAACTGGAAGGCGTGGGAGACGGAGACATAATTGATCAAAGCTTCACCGGTTGACTTTGGAGACTGGAGCGAGATCAAGCTGGAGTAAAATACTGCAGGTAAGTTACAAGCGGCTGTGGGTGTTTAGCAAGTTGTCGTTCGGCTGAAATGTCCATCGCTTTTAAGGCAACGATGAAACCAGCAAATGAGTCGTCAAATGTCATATTGATCCAATTATGATTGATTCCGGAATAAGCATAAGAGATCGCGGGCACCAGATCAGAAGAAACGCGCTCGTGACATATCAATCAGTTACATCAGAAGTGTTACAGCGTGCAGTGCGTGAAGTTTGCTTGTACTGCCAGGCCCTTTCGTCCTCGAGCGCTCAAGCTTGAGAGCCCCGATGCCAATACGATACGGTAAGGTCAAGCCTTGAGTGCACTGGAATGCATGTAATCAGATGCAATCGCTAAAATGACACCGACAAGTCAAGGATTCGAGGAGAATCCAACGAGGAGGCCAAGGAATGCAACAATAGGAGTCCGATCCGCCAAATTGTACCACAGTACGTTGGAGGTTCAGTCCCATTTCGCAGGTCAATTGGCGTGTATATTGTTGCCCAGCGTGGAAGGACGGATGGCAACAAAACTAATAACAAGGTCCAATTGCATGGACAAGAGGTAATACACCCACCAGCCACAAAACAAACAACTTGTGGCTCTAAGTTACTTTCCAAGCCGCATTTCGGAGCCCGAGAACTCGTCCAAAGCTTGGCGAAAGTCGACCTCGTCCAAAATTACACACGGCGGTCGCAACCAGTGCCGACGACCATCATATTTGTTGTGACTAGAACAAGGGAGTGGAGCGTCAGTATTAGATCACCCTGAGGACTGGCACTGGTATGGTACGCACTGTATTTCTGTCAGTCGGATTTGCCATGGAGGGAAACCATATAACTCCAAGGGTATCCTACGCAGCTTGGGAGGGGTTACATGATGAACGATCATAAGATCCGGTGGTGCGAATCCGTGTTCACCTGTACAATTAATACGATTATCAGTCTCAGGCGTAATAAAATCATGAGTTTGTTTCACCCTCTAACTTGTATTGGAGGTCATCGATGGTCAGCTTAAATGACTCTGAGCGGACGGGATCTGGCTTCCCGACCCGCGTTCGCGAGGTACTGCGCAAGAGAGAGTTTGCGACAGATGCGATGGCCGGCTTGCCCGAATCTCGCGAGACTATATGGAGAGTGAACGCTTTCAATTGAGGGGATTTCCCCTCACCTAGCACGAACTCGGTTGGAGATGAAACTTCGGACCACGGGATTGAACTCACAAGGGCTGCGTCGCCGCTTCGTCCCAGACTTGGTTCGACTCAACCTCCTCTTCTCATGAGTGCGTCCCGTCGGATGGATTGTCACAACACGAAGCCCCTCCTGCAGCGAATCGTCCAGCGGGGAAATGATGGAGGAGTCGGAGTCATCGGAGAGCGGAGGAGTGAGGGGGTATGCGATGCCATTTGCGGTGCCCTTCTCTTTCGATTTCATGGCAGGGGGACTTAGGTATTTTTCCATAAGTTCAGAGCATTCGCCTAGGACGCCTTCGATGATACTTCACTGTAAACAACTACCAAAGCTCAGCGTGTCGCGTGTCACGTACCCTGACGGTCGTAAACGGTCAACCGACTGATTCCACAAGCTTGGCACCAAGTCGCAGCCCGCCGAACGCACTCAATGAGAGCCTCCTCGAGATCTTCATGGCTTTCATGCTCTGTCTCATCCACGTGAGTCAATACGAGGGCCAGATGTGTCGGAAATTTAGTTCGAGCAGCGGCGAGCGGCAACGGTAGACGTTGAGAACGGCTGCGGATACTGGACAAGGCAATCACCAGCGAATAAAAAACATGGATGAGGCGCAGAACGCAGGATGCCAACCAGGACATTAATAGTGATTAGGAGACGACCGGGGGAGTGGAGAAGGGAGCGACAAAGGGTCTCGTACTGTAACTTAGCGAAGATGGTGGTGAACATTCTGGACAGACGTGGCGCGAAGGCCGCTGAGATCACATAGGTCGGGCCCGATTATGGTTGCCTCCTCGGCTGCCTCGTACATGCAATTCTTTCCGGCACAGCCAGGTCCTTGTAGACTGTCATTACATACACAAAATGGTTTTCTGCATATTGTCCCAATTATTGTACAAGGAGGAGAAATGCAGGCCGATTTAAGTGAGGTCATCGTCATCCTGCTGGATACCCTTCTTAATCTTCAGCAAGATCGCTGTCTTCCAGTTGTCTAGCTTGGTGACCTGGTCGTACTCCACAACCGCAGCAGTGAATGCCTCCTGGTCGCCGGCCTCAAATGACTCGATAAGAGCACTCGCAAACTTGGCCTCCCGCGTCGTGGAGAAGGTGGTATCTAGGGTGCCATAACGAGACATGCTGCGTTTCGCGCTGACAAAATCCTGGAACAAAAAATTCAGGTCTTCGGTGACTCGTTGAGATATGCATGCGTTTAATTCTCACCTTCATTGCAAGGCAACATAACATCGATCTGAGCCAGTACTCCTTGACGCTGTACTTGGTCAGCGCCGAGCTGAGTGAGTGATCCGCCACCTGCTCGTAACGAGCAATAGCAGCGGGAAATTCCTCTAGTTCCGCATGAAGATCCGCAGCGTCCTTAAAGCATGCATTGGCAGTCCTGTACAACACGTCTAATGTTAAGAAACTGTCAAGATAAGAATGTGCACAGACGCACGCAATGGCATCCTCCTGGGCATACCAATCCCCGGCTCGCTCGTAACTCTCGCATGCTCGTCGGAGGTCATGCTGCTCCTGAAGGTAGATTTGCCCAATCTCCTTCTCCCGATCGGCTGCCTGACGGAAACGTCCACTCTGCGTGAAGTGCACAATCGTCTGCGTCAAAGCCTGTATGGCCACTGCAAAACCGGTACGATCAGCCCCACAACGTGCCAAGTCAGAACTGAAGAGTACTCACGATCGGGAAACCCTCGCTTGTACGCCTTTGCAGCATTCCACCACGCATTCGCTGCGTCGTTCGTCTCCTTGCACTTCTCTCTGCACTCTGCCTCTCGAGCAAAGCAATCCCCCGCCTCCTTGAAAAGTTTCTCGAGCTTGAACGAGTTAGCAGCCTGCTGATACAGATCGCCTGCCTCTTCCCATCTAGCGCTCGACGACGAAAACCATCCTGAAGAGGAATTGGCCTTCTTGTCCGCCTTCTCGAGAAAAGTCTGTGCTGGTGATTTGGGTGGCATAGATGGACGTGGTTGTCAGTGATACTCAGCCTCGAGCTGTGCTTCAGCTATGGACCCATCACGTGGCTGTCCATATGATGTCACGTTGCGTCCAACGACGAACCGATCTCGACGCGGGTATTTGGCTTGCCGTTTCAAAGAAGCTCTTGTACCGGACACCCCTTCTCCAGTCCTCCATCGCCTCACAAGCCTGCGCCTGTTCCACTCACCAGCAATATTCTTTGCCTCGCTGAGTAGATCATGTCTAAGGTGCTTCCTGTCGATACCATCGCGCAACTCGCCGACCTTCATCCGAGACCTAGTCATATCCGATTCCAATATGGGACAGCGGGCTTCAGGACATTGTATGCTTGCGATCCGCCTTATTTCGCGTGTTCACATGCTGATCAGTGTCTCAGAGGGGCAATTCTTGACTCTGTCCTCTTCAGAGTAGGTATTCTTGCCGGTTTGAGGAGCAAGAGGTTGGATGGAAAGACCATCGGTGTCATGGTCACCGCATCGCACAACCCAGAAGCGGTTCGTGTTACGTTCTGATGACCTTCTTCACATATGTATATGACTGGCACATCTAGGACAATGGTGTTAAGCTCGTTGACCCTCGCGGAGAGATGTTGGAAGCCTCCTGGGAGGCGCATGCCACACACCTCGCAAACGCCGCATCGACTGGAGACTTCATCAAGGCGCTGGAAACTCTCGTGAAGACAGCAAAAATTGATCTTGCAAAGCCTGCTAGGGTCGTCTATGCTCGCGACACCCGACCATCCGGTCCTGCTCTCGTAAGTGCTCTGGAGGACGGCCTTAAAGCTATTGGTGCGCAAGGTCGAAATGCCGGTGTCACGACCACGCCCATCCTTCACTATTTCGTCCGCTCCATCAACACAAAGGGAACAAAAGACGCGTACGGGGAGGATTCCGAAGAAGGCTACTTCAGGAAATTGAGCGACGCCTTCAAGAAGCTTGTTGTGAGTGCTTCTGCAGATCCCAATCAATACTCCATCAGACAACTTCCTACTATAGGCCGGCAAACCCGCCTTACCTCCTTTGATTGTGGATTGCGCCAACGGAGTAGGCACCGAGGCGGCGAACAAGATAGCCGGATACCTCGGCGACAGCCTTAGAATTATACCCCACAATACCGCCACAACTACCGCAGGTGCCTTGAATAACGCATGTGGCGCAGACTATGTCAAAACGACACAAAGAATGCCCCCTTCATTGGCCTCCATTCTGAAGCCTGGCCAGCGCGCTTGCAGTCTTGATGGTGATGCTGATCGTTTGATTTACTTCTATCTGGACGAACGCGGACTATTCCATATGCTGGACGGCGATAAAATTGCTACTTTGGTCGCTGCATTCATTGTTGAACTCGTCAAGACCGCGGGTATCGGAAACGAGATCAGAGTTGGTGTCGTGCAGACTGCCTATGCTAACGGTAGCTCGACCAAGTATCTTACCGAGGTGCGTTATTTCACCATAGGTCTTCAGCGTCATTATTGATGTAATTTGTTAACAGCGTCTACCAGTGCGTTGTGTGTCAACTGGTGTAAAGCATCTTCATCATGCCGCGGAACACTTCGACGTCGGTGTCTACTTCGAAGCGAACGGCCACGGAACCGTGTTATTCTCGCACGAAACACTGGAAAACCTAGCCACCCACGAACCCTCCACTCCAGCGCAATCGCGGGCCCTGAACTACCTCATCGAACTGACGAAATTGATCAATCAAACAGTGGGCGACGCCATCTCGGATCTCCTGCTTGTCGAGACCGTCCTCGCGCACAAGTCGTACTCTGGCATCGAGTGGGACTCGCTCTACGTCGACCTGCCCAACCGTCTGGTCAAGGTCGTCGTGGCGGACAGACACGCATTCCAGACGGAGGACGCGGAGCGGCGACTGGTCAGCCCGCGCGGGTTGCAGGCGAAGATTGATGATCTCATGAAGAGGTATGACGGCGGGCGGTCGTTCGTCCGGCCGAGTGGTACGGAGGACGTTGTCCGGGTCTATGCTGAAGCCATCATCAGGGCGCAGGCCGACGGTACGTCTCTTGACCGTGGTGAATGTCGTTGTTCAGGCTGGCCTGAACTTTTTTGCCTGATCAAATTTAGAACTGGCCTTCCGTGTCGCGGGCCTGGTGTACGATGAGACGGGTGGTGACCCCTCTAATCGCCCCATTGAATTTTTGTAGCAGCTGAGCTGAGCATCCAAAACGTGATTCCTGCAGCGTTGTATTTTTGTAGCTTTCATCATTGGATTTGTGTCTCATAGGAAAGAAATAACATGTTTTGCTGTACTACAATTCATGGAAGAAAATATTGGCATTTATTTAAGTGCCTTATAAGTTATCTTTCACAGCCACTGCCGAGGGATAAGTATATTGCGGAGATTGCCGAAGCACGCAGGATGAGCGATAATGTGGTGCAAGTTAGTGCAAGTGTTATAGAGCCGTCCCGTCATGACTCGTGTCTTGCTCGCCTTGACCTCTTCCCCACTTCATCTTTCTCCCCTATTCCTGCACAGACCTTTTTTAACATATGTGCCGCCTCGTCATCTACAAGGGCACTTCCCCAGTGCAACTCTCGCATGTAAACATCTATTCTGTGCTCTTTCGAAGTTTAGATGGCTCACTGTTCGTATTATAGCTCCTTACCAGACCCTGCCATTCCATCATCAACCAGGCTTTTGATTCGAGATTGAGGGTTGACCAGCGAAGACCTATTAACGGGGACGGTTTCGGCGTCGGTGCGTTTTGGTGTTGTGTCTGCAGATGCTCATTTGCGCCAATTGCTAAACTGATGGTGTTCAGGCTGGTATGATTGCGTGTATGAGAAGGAGCTCGGCAAGCAGCCGTGTATCTTCACTTCTGTGACTCCGGTGAGTCCGTCGTTTACGGTGCCATCAGTTATTATTGGCATGTGCTGAGTCGTCCTCAGGCATGGAACAATGTTAATCTCACGCGATTGGCGGAGAAGATCAAGTCGCCTTTGGTCTTGTGCGTGCATTCATATTTTACTTTTCGTTTGGCTCGCTGAAAAAGTATTTTGCAGTGCCCATGTCCGTGCTACCACCGCAGGCTCTCTATCATTGGATAATTGCCATCCTTTCATTCATGGGAAGCTCATGGTGTGTATCTTCTGCATTTCCAGCACTTCATGGCTATACTAATCCTGTGTTCAGTTCATGCACAATGGAAGCATTGAGCAGTTCCCCAAGATTAAGAGGAGGTTACAGGCCGAGTTGCCAGACGAGATTTTCAATGTCGTGAGCGGCAACACCGACTCTGAGTGGTCATTCGCGCTTTTCTTGTCTAAGGTCAGTTCCCGTTCTCAGCTCCCCCTCTCCTCGGTTTTAGCCTTTATTAACCAAGCTGATGGTTAGCTTCCGAACGCGAATGCGGACTCGTTCTCACACCAAACTCTTCGCAAAGCCATGTTGGAAACTATCGCATCTTTGAATAAGTTTGCTGAGGAGGCTGATATTACTGAGGTGAGTGTGAGCATTCGGTCGTCAACAGTCATCATCTGATGTCGTCCAGCCGAGTTTGATGAACTTCTGCGTTACGGATGGCGAGAGCGTTGTTGCAACCCGCTATGTTTCATCCCGTCACGAACAAGCTGCATCTCTGGTACGGATTTTGTGATTGTTATCAGAATGCTCCTTGTCTGACTGTGACGCCACAGTGGTTCTCGTCGGGCACAGCATTTAGTGAGTATGCGGAAGGCGGGCATTATAAGATGTCCAAGCTGGACAAGCGGGAAAACATCATCATGGTAGGTCTAGTCAGCGCCGTCATTCATTCGCCCGTTCTGAATACCTCTGTAGATTGCCAGCGAGCCGCTTACTTCGAGAAAGGTATGCTTACTGCATTGCATTTTGCGTCGGTCCATGCTGACCTGAAATCATAGCGGACTGGATGGAGATTAAGACGAACTACATGATCGTGATCACGCCCAAGATGAACGTTCTTCAGATACCCATCATCGACCAGTTCTACGTGCCGCCGTCGGACCCTGCATCACAATTCCGAGGCACCGATCTTGCTGCTGCCAAGGGTCTCCTCAACTCTCACCGGCCCACACATACCCCATCCAGTACACCGTGATGCCCGTCGGTCGCGGTCGAATTCGTTCTTTGCTTTTGTTTTCGCATTACGCTGTGCCATTATCACCTATTGGTCACCTCGCATTATCGTTCGTTTAGCATATCATGTCTGTAACAGTTAGTTTTTCTTCGTGAATATCATAGATTCTTGTTGTACTGTACGTGCTGCTGTCGTCGTCGAGCTGCTCTAAATAATTAATACGCCAAATTTTGACGTTAAGATGAAGGAACAAGCAGGAACAAGCCGATTATATTGATGTGTGCCTCGGAGAGGTCCGAGATATCCTCCGCCCCTGAGATTGGGTTCTCCTCCAACGAGACCTGTCGAGCACCGTGCATGTAATGTTGAGCGGGCTAAGAAGTATCGGTATTAAGATGTGGATCTTGAAATGAGCAATGAGCGGAAAAACAGCAGGCAAGTAATGGGACAGGTCAAAATAAAAGACGACGCCGCACTATACATTGTTTATTTAAATAAAATCTTGTGCGAGCTTGTGCGCCACTCGTCGAGTTTTGGTACCGAACAGTGAGCACACATCCGCAGGTCCGACTCGTCCATGTATTTACCTTCTAGACACTGATAGAACTAACTTCATTTCCAGCGGGTTATAGGCTTTCTTTCTGGTTCCCATGCCGGGCCCTTGGTTCCTATGGAGTGCTCTGACGAGCACCGCAAAGTGAGTATTTTTTCAAGTTCAAACCAGACCGTGTTTCGGGCCCCCCTGACGCGAGGGAACTTCTCCTCAAGGCTNTCTAATTTCCTTCAAGTGATCGTATTCCTCCCACTTACTCTCTCAACCCTCTCAAAATCTGCCTTCCTGCTCCTCTCGCTCCTCATTTTCCTCCAGTCACTCATTCACGGAACCCTCCAACTTCTCTGGGGCTCACCCGCCCTTCCCGTCATGCAACTTCCCATCCAACCCTTTCTCCTACTCGTCTGCTTCAACGTGTTCTCGCAGACCGTGCCTCCGCTACTTCTGAGCCTCGCGTCGTGGTGGGGTACCATCCTCACGTACTCTAGCCCGCTGTTCATCATCTTCGAGGCCATGTCGAGTCTCCTCGTGGTACAGAAGCTGGGGCAGGTGGGGAGGGAATTGGTTGGAGAGGGTGAGGCCTATCAGTTTTGGCTTGCTCATAGTGGCGGCGGCGGCGTACGTCGCGTCCGCGTGGTGGATCGTCGTCGTGAGTCCCTACAACTATTACCACTTCTTACGCGTTGAAGGGCGTGCCTCTGAATCTTGTTTATGAAGGCATATCCTGCAGCAGCGTTGTCTCCGCTCTCGTCTACCCTCCTCGGAGTGGCATTGACTGCGTTCATCTTCCTCACGTTCATCGGCTTCGGTCTGCGGCGCACGAACGTCATCGAGTCATCTGGGCTAGCGCTCTTCATTGCCTACAATATCTGGCTGTGCGGTTTCGACCGACAGTCCTTCTCTAACCCTGCGTCATCCTAGTAAGTCGCGTCACCTGCCCGTCTCTACGACGACTCGCTTATTTTTTGTGGCATTCATTTTTGAAACAGTGCACCGCTCCTAGGGAACATCTTACCCCACCTCCAGACGCTCGTCAACTTCATCACTAACACATTACCAAAAACCGTCCTCGTGGCGCTAATCTATCGCCTCGTCGTCTTGCTTTGTGCCGCGCGTATACTACCCACGATCGGGGCGGACAGCTGGGAAACAGAGTACGGCGTCGATGATGGTTGGGACGGGCGGCCAGTGAGCTCATACGCGTCGTTTTCTCTACTAATGCCACTTTCGCTGACTGATGGTCTGCAGACTTATCGATTTACGAAGATATTGCTGACCTACCGACAGTCCATCCTCGTCACGGTTTATTCGCATCTGCTCTGTAAGTTCATGGATACTATGTGTTCCTTCTGGTATTCTAAATGCTCATGTCTCGTCAGTGCTGGACCACTCATCACAAGTCTGGTGGCGATGGATGAACATCTTCTTCACGCTCGTCATCTGGAGTATCGAGCTCCTCGTGAGCGGGGAAGACGACGCCATTACGAAGGAGTGGAAAGTTGATTGATAGGTCTGCTTGATAGCTTCGACGACGTGCTTTCTCGAGAAGCGATTGAAGGACATATGCGTATGTACCGCCCGAAATTAGTTCATGACGCTTCCGATACCCTAACAAGCGGACGGTGAAGTGATACACGCAGGAGTTCGGAGGAGCTATTTCCTCTTCTCAATTTACGACCACTTACAACCGCATTTGATTCACGCTTTACCCCACATTGCATCCTCTCTTATTCGCTACGTTGTAGGACCATTATCGCATTTCATCCGCATGCATCTGTATTGTTAGGGAGCAACGCTCGGAATCAAAGCGTCGTCTGGCCGAGGATCGACTGGAAGACGTGCAGCGCGGTCTGCGGCTGATCGGTCTCAATCATGTCTGCATGCGAGTTCAGGGTCAACGTCCGATATCAAGACGAGACATACGAAAGAACACTCACGGCCAGCGTTGTCAACTTCGATGTAAGTCAGCTTCCTATCAGGTATCAAGATGTGGTATGTCATCGAGCGGCATGTGGCCAAATAGATTGTGAATTGCGAACGTACCTCTCGCTATGGAAGATGCCCTTTTGGGCACCTCCGACGATGAGCGGGGTGCTCGGTGGTGCTCGGAAGCCCTGTAAGAAGAAAAAGGAGAGAGATGATGGAGGCAAAAAAAATTAGCACTGGCCATCGAATAGAACGAAGTGGGAAGGTAAGAACCTGGACACCGCCCCAAGTCATGTTCTGGATGGTGATGCGATCACCGAGGTTGAAGAGGATGGCATCGACAAGACCGTGCCAGAGCGTCACGCCGCGGGGGAGCGTGGCAAGGAGGTGCGGGAAGAGCGTCTCGGTGTAGGCGGAGTCGTCATTGCCGTTCACGAAGACATTCTACGGAATACACCGCGGGCGTGAGGTGAGAAGAAGGAACAGAGAAGAGGGCATAAGGCTCACGATATCCGAGCAATCGACCCATGTCCCAAAGCCTGGGACGTGCAAAGCTGTCTGAACGTCCGATCGCTGTTGTTGGTAGACAAATGGCGAGGTTAAGCTATACCGGGCAGATAATACCAGGCGGATGATACCCGAGGGAGATAACTTACGGAATAGTATCCGGGCATGGGGTCTTCCGGTGTGGGACACACGTCGGTGATGCGGTCTGCAAACCAGTTAATCCTCGCCTACTAAAAGAAATGGAACATCGAACGACACACAGATGTTGAAGCAGGGATTGATATTACTGGCTATGATGGGGAAGAACATGAGTACCTATTTTCAAATTGCCTGCACGCTCACTGGAGCACTTGCCTAGATTTAAGAAAGTGTCGAAAAGGTCACATTTGCTCGATACGCTGTCCCTATTTCCATTGGGCAAGTCGATCTTGCCCTTGGGAGGGTACTGTGTCTGGCGGAGCATCGTCTCATACCCGCACGTCCTCGAGCTCCTTTGCAGGGAGGTGATCTGCGAGTTGGAGAAACCCAAGACGGACTGGAAGTGCGTGCTAAAATTGGCAGTCGGTGCTTCCTCACTGGTAATGCTAGAGTCCACGAATCGCGATCAATGAAGCAACTAAAAAGATACATCATCCTGTTTGCGGACGCACAAGCTGCTGTATACGCCGTCGTTGATGAGCAGTCCCTGGAGGTCCAAATGCAACGCCGCTTTCTCCGCAGCGCTAGCATCGACAATACGGGTTGCGATGTAGGGGATGTAGAAGCCTTGACCCATAATTAGCTCGAAATCTCACAATGAAAGCGGAGGACAGAGTGGACGAACCTGCGTAACTTTCACCAGTGATGAAGAGCTTCTTTGCAGCGAGCTCAGGGAACACGGTGTAGAACTGTTGCCTTCCGGAGGGATCCATGTGAGTATGCATACCGTGACATAGAACAATAGATGCCGGAAGGATCTGAATCACTCACAAGAAGCCGTAGAACTCGTCGGAGAGCTCTGATTCATTATGGATGTCGGGCGTGCCCAGGGTGAAACCCGTGCCAACGGGCTAACATTGGATATTCTTTCAGATCTTTTCGAACGCTGATGAAGCGACGATGCGAACCTGTTCGATCCAGACCTAGACGCAGGACCGTCATGAGTATGTGAGCTCAGCAGCTCTAATCAAGTTACTTACTACATCCGATGCATTGGTCCATGCGTAAGGATTGGCCTGCGGGGCCGTCATACCAGGCTGGAACGAGATCGGACCGTTTTCCTACCAGATATGGGTGGTCACGCATCATGACGGGTACCTCTTGGAAGCGAGGATAGCATCTGGTTCCTTACCTGCAAAAATCCACCCAGAGAACTGCATCCCGGGCCGCCATTCAACCAGATGGTCAGGGTGTCGCTTTCCGTGCTCTTACTCGACGGCCAGTACCAGAAGAACAGTTGCTGAAATTCAGATTGAATGAGATTTCGCGAACGCGAGAATTGATCAGAGGACATACGCGTTCTTCGTTCATCGCATTTGTGATGGGCAGGCGACCAGCCCAAGAATCTTGCAACGGGAAAGTGATCAAGGGAAGGGTTGATGAGTTGACGTGAAAGGTCGCAGCTTTGGGGTTTGAGAATGCTGGCGTGAAAAAGTTGGTGTTCCTCTTTTCGATAGCTTCCCGCCTCTGTTGACTGTCAGCGAAAACTCGAGGCCTAGTGCTCCTCAAACGCTGCACAGGATTTGTGGCGAGAGCATAAGGAAGAATGGGGAGTAAGGCTGCGAGCCAGAAAGTCAGACGCATGGTGATGGACGCGGGCTTGGAGGTGGAAGAGGCTGTCGCACCTAAGTCTAATATATACAGCTTGCCTCGGTAAAACGGAAACAGAGCTTCTTCGAAGACAGAGCAACACGCAGTGTCTATGCACATGGCACGACGTTGTCAACCGCCAAATTAGCTCCATCTTGGACAAAAGAGAGCGTTAGAAGATGAGAGATNNNGTACATAGTACATATCGTTGATTGAGCCTCACAGCCTCCAGATGCATGAGCGCTGGATCTAGCTGTATCACAAGATCTTATCTCCGTCCACATGCGTCGTTAGCGCTAGTGTCGTGTGGGCAGGAAGTAGAACAGCGGGACATACTATACTTGAGTCAGCGCTCTCGGCAGATATCCAGATGCATTGGGGAGGCCTCCAGAAGATCTGGGGTTGACTAAATGCTGCTATACGTGCGGCATTGAACATGTTGCGAAGATGCCCAAGCATGACACGTAACGTGCACGATTTGCGGCTCAGGACTGGGATACTGAGCGGCCCAAGAGCAGACGTGTTCTGCTTCTATGATTCTTGGTAGAATGCGACATGCGACGCATCGCACATGCATACTGTACATACATCGCTCTTGTCCTACAGCAGGTGGCCAGTAAATTCTAATAATAGTCAGTGCAGAGGCCATCTGCTCAGAGGCGGATACATGAGTCAGTAGCTGCCCCTACCAACATGAGCATATGCAGCGATCAAGGCTCAGCATTGGCCTTCCACTCTGCATCCTCCGGACGCTCGCCCTTATAGAACTCCCTTTTCCAAATCTGGGCTTTCGCCTTGACTTGCTCGAGGATCAACTCGCATGCGACGAATGCTTCCCGTCGATGCGGGGAGGACACAGCAATTACAATAGAGGGTTCGCCGACTGGCACGGTTCCCAGGCGATGGTGTATGGCGCAATGAAGCAAGGATGGCACGCTGCCCGGCATATGATGGTGGGACGAGCGGGACACCGCCATCGTGATGATGTCCGATATGGTCTGAATAGCGAGTTTGCTATAAGCTTGGTAGTCGAGCCTGGTGACAACCTTCCCTGCGACGAAGTTCTTATTCCATGTTCCGTTCCACAGGTACAGGTAGGGTGGGACTTGCCTTTGAAAGAATTGCGCGTGGTGCCGATAAAGACAGCAGTTGCGCCAGCTGCATCGTCTCCCACAGAGGCGATGATGGCCGCAGTATCAAGACGCTGATAAGTAAGAACACATACACCTCCTGAGATCTCTTTACGAGCCTCTACGGACGCAGGGTGTGGTTCAGACATTTGTTCGAGGTGGGCATCGCGCGTAAAGAGGAAATGTTGTCTTTCCCACGCTTGCTAATTCCGGACCAAATGTGCCCGGGCCGTTCACCCGTTTCGTTGCCCTCTTACAATTGACACTGAGCACGTTTGTCTTCGTCTGAAGGCGACCATCCGACTGAAGGCCCTCGCATGGTTTTCCGCGCAACAATCCGCCAGTTTTCATCAATTTCAAAGACGAAAAATGTCTATCCAGCCTGCTTGACGCGCGCGCTCGACCGCGGCGCTCCAATCGATATTCACCCAGAAGTCGCGGATGCGCTCGCGACCAATAAGCCTGTTGTTGCACTTGAGACGACTATAGTCACTCATGGTATGCCATACCCAGTCAACTTGGCGACGGCGCAGTCTGTGGAGCGTAATGTGCGCTCAACTGGCGCCATCCCTGCCACCATCGGTGTCCTCAGTGGACGCATAAAAATAGGGCTTGAGGCTTCCCAGCTCAAATATCTGGCCGACGTCCAGACCAATCCATCTACTGTGAAACTCTCCCGTCGTGATCTTGCTGCTGCCATTGCTCTCAAAAAAGATGGAGGCACGACGTGCAGTACGACACTGATACTGGCGGCGCTGGCAGGTATCAAGGTATGCGGAATGTGTTTTGCCGATCCGAGTATAAATTAAGTCTTGGGAAAGGTTTTTGCTACAGGAGGGTAAGANNTCCATTGGTATTCTGTCTACCGTACAGCATGGATATTCATGTGTTCAATCCAGCTTGGGAGGCGTTCATCGTGGTGGAGAGAATTGTACGTTGTTTGTGCTGCTAATGACAATGCCTCTTCCTTATCCTGTCTTTTGGAAGCTATGGATGTGTCCGCTGATCTGCAAGAGCTCACGCGNTGTCCTGTTGGCTTGGTTTCTGCTGGTGTGAAGTCAATCTTGGATATCGGAAGGTTGGCCTCAACTCGTGACGATATTTGATTTTATACCAACATTTCCTGCGGCATACAGGACTCTTGAATATCTGGCAAGTATTCTGCAATTTCTAAAGTNGGACGTTTGTTCTAAGCAGGCGACGTGGAGCTCAGGAAACGCTTGGCGTCCCTGTGTTCACCTACGGGAAGACAGACGATTTCCCCGCATTCTACAGCCCTCATAGTGGGTTCAAGGTAATCATAAGCATACTCGATGAANNTCNTGACTTGACTTTGACATATACGCTCTACAGAGCCCGTGGAGAGTCGACAACCCAGAGGCTGCAGCTGANGTCCTTCGTNCGCTTCCAACTTTCGAGGTACCTGTCAGTCCCGGCTGACGACTTNANACNAGACACGCAATGGAAACTTGGTATGACCAACGGCGCACTCTTTGGNGTTCCCATACCCGAAACGTACGAAGCANTTGGGNAGCGNATCCAGCAGGCCGTGGAGCAGGCCGTGAGGGAGTCTGAAGAAAACGGTATGGCGAAGCGCGGAAAGGAGGTCACTCCCTGGCTTCTGAAACGCGTCGNAGAGCTCACGCAAGGCAAATCTTTGGACAGCAGTAAGCGCACCTGTTTTTT
>SGPL01000141.1:41370-63095 GCA_004802705.1 Bondarzewia mesenterica
TGNAGGAAACAAACCCAGAATTTTNTTNGCATCTAGNCACATTTCATACCTCCACTACTGGTGAAGACAGCCTCTCCNAAAGAAATTCCACNANCAGCNCCATCGACAGTTCCGGCGAAACTCATCGTAGTCGGCTCNGCCGCCNTNGACATCACTGCACAAGCGTTCNCTTCCGATTCCGANTGNGGTNATCATTCTACCTCCCCAGGGAATGTCTCGCTTTCCCTCGGCGGNGTAGGGAGAAANATAGCCGAAGCAGCCCATCGCNTCCTCACCTCTCGTTCCGCTGAGCTGTCGTCAGCGACGGCCTTGATCTCGTCTGTCGGCAANGACTCGTTCGGTCGCCTGCTCNTCGATGAGACGGAAAGGTTGGGCATGCGCACGGATGGGTTTGTGCGTTCCGAGACGAGCAGATCGGCGGTCTGTAACATNGTTTTGGACGGCTCTGGAGCTTTGGTCGGCGGTGTGGCCGATATGGACATAATCAACTTGTTGGATACTGAGAAGGTAAGCTTAGATCTTTGTACAATCACAGGTATAACACAGATTGTTTACCTTTTCGCCGTCGGATGAAGGTCTTACAGTACATAAAACNGCATAATTCCCGTGTTGTAGCCATCGACGCCAATGTGTCACCCGACTTGCTGACATCTGTCGTCAAGTTTGCGAGCGAGAATGACGTGCAAAGTGCGCGCCGTCTTCTTTCTTTGACATTCACTCATTCACCACGCTCCGTCAGTTTTCTTGTTAGTACTAGCATACAGNCNGATGTCGATCGCACTCTGACTTTCTCACAGCGAGCCAACGTCAGTCATCAAATCAACGGCAATCCTCCCCGCCATCGCCGCTCGTCTCTCCATCCCTACTACGACCACTTCTCCGATCACCTTTGCCTCTCCGAACCTCCTCGAGCTCGCCGCGATCTATAACAGCGCGCGAAGCGAGCCGTACGAACTCACCAGNCACCCCAAATGGTGGAAGGCGCTTGACCANTTCTCCATCGGCACCGAGTTCCGCATGTCCCTTGAGCAGCTCGCGCGTTGCGGTGCCAGCGATGATGACGCCGGCAAGGGAAAGTTGTCCTTCCTCATCGACCGGGGGATCGCGCAGATGGCCGTGAACCTCCTACCCTTCTTCCAGCACCTGATTATCAAGTGTGGCGCCCTCGGTGTTATCGTCGCAATGCGCGTCCCCGCATCCTCGCCATGGACATCTCAACGCAGCAATCCTCGNCGTCGTTATATTATCGCGCATGGAAAATCAGAGACCATCGTTGTCAAGCACTTCCCGGCTCTCGCGCTACCGGAGGACTCCATTGTCAACGTCACCGGCGCTGGGGACACATTGGTCGGTGCCATCCTCGCAGCGATGACCGAGAATCCAGTCGTTTTCCAGGACCCACAGACTCTNGATGAGGCGATTCGTGCAGCTCAGGTCGCAGCCATCAAGACTCTCCAGAGCCCACTGGCAGTCTCCCCCGCGCTTTCTGCTATAAGAAAGGATGCATGAACAATTACTAAAACACTACTGTACATAAACATGATCGACTACAGTATATGACCAGTCACCCATGGCATTATCATACTGNCGGTTGCGTGTCACCGTCAGATGACCTCACAGGCGAGTGTTCCTGGGGCAACCGTCCAACCTTAACATGCTCCCTCGCCCAACGAAGTTGCTCTTTTGCCTCAGCGTTTTCTGCTTTCCGAATAGCCTTCATCTTGCTCGCATAGCGGCCCTACATATCATGGTTAATATCCAACGGTATGAGGTTCGCAGCAGAGAGGCATACCTGCGCGCCATGTTTCAAACGAGTGATGATATTTGCAGCGTCGCCCTTGGTTAAATTGGCCACTCGATCTGGGAACTTTTCTTCATCCGAATCGGCACCCGACGAAGACTGAGGCCGTGCCTTCCACCTCTTCGCAACGAGCGCCTTCTGATTGGGGGTGGCAGGCTGTCGCCTCCACGCCGCGGTGCGGAGCAGTCTGAGCGCCCGACTATCAGCAACACGGATTCGTCAAGCGCGGACAATACGCACCCGACGGCTCGCTCCCCTCTCACCACTTTCTTGATTGCATATGTATCGCACCCACGCACGGCATCGGCAAGAGTTTCGGCCTTGAGGATCTCTTTGGTCAACTGGAACAGCGGCTTGCCCCATTTACCGGGTATGAACGCGACAGGAGCGAAATGGGCCTCATAGTAATCACCCTCGGAGAGCTCAGAGTCGGAATCGCCTGTCTTGCGATTGCCGCCGGCTCTGACGAGCTCAATCCTGATATGACCACTGCCCATACATTCGAGCACATATATATCCCCACCGCAACCGACCCACGCATTTGGGCTGAGCTTCATGATGTGCGGCGGCGCGCCCGAGGCTTGATTTACCAAAGAAAAGGGGTTGTCGTAGTCAACGTACGTGACGGACTTCGGCTCCGGAATGGAATCTGAACTATCCGCAGAAAACTCATCCTCCGCTATGCTCATTCGCGCACGTTCCTCCAAGTAGTCGATGGTTTCGTCTCCATTCGCAGATGAGCATACGTCCAATGCGATAACAAGTATTAGGAGGGACATACCATCGACAAGTTCATTAGGATCAAGGCCGAACAGAGATGGGGTGCATACGACGCCAGGTACGCGATCCATGATGTCCACAAAGTCGACAATACGACAGTCGGTTTTGCCCGTACCAGGCGACTGCCTCATGCCACGTCCAATCTAATTTTATCATTCAGTATTCAAAATCTCTAGAAAGCAACGGACCAAACCATTTGGGCGAATATATTCCGTGATCGCGTTGGTCGAGCGACAAGCACACAGTCAATGTTCGGGATGTCGGCACCTTCTGTCAATATCGCTGAGGTGGAAATCAGGTTCGTGAGCCAGAGCTATTTATGGTGCAAGGTGGCCTACCGCAATTCAAGAGTACAGGAAAGTCTCCAGCCTTGAAACCATTGATCAATGCCAACCGTTCTGCCGTAGGCGTCGCAGCATACACATATCGCGCATCAATCCCCGCCGCGCGGAAAGCATCGGTCAACTGCCGGACATGGTCAAGATTAACACAGAATACCAAGGTAGATTTGCGATTTGCTGGTAACCGGCCATTCAATCAGCTGAGAGGCCTAGCAGTAATGCGACATTATCGGCAAAAAATAGCTACCTGCTCTGTCGAGCCACGTCTGAACAATAAGTTTGTTCACAGTAGGGGTATTGATGACTTGCGCGAGGCTTGTAGGGTTAAAGTCGCCTGTCCGAGAGTTGACTGTGACGTCCTTGAGATTGAGATTCGCTCGAACTGTCGTGAAGCGTACATTGCAGAGCCTGTAACGCCGTAGGCTTGATCAACACTACGGGGAGGATACGCTCTGATAAACGTACCATTGTTCCTTGATCATATCCAGAAAATCTCGATGATATACAATCTCTTGGAATACAGAGCCGAGTGCAAGACCGTCATGCCGGCTGAAAGTTGCGGAGAACCCGATGATGGGGATTGTGTGAGGGATGGACTGATGAACGAATAACGGATCCGGATTGCGGATGGCAGGGTCGAAATGCGACAGAATGCGTCGATACCTAGATGGTAGCCCTGAATATTCGGGAAAAAAGCATTCAACAAGGGGCTTACGACGGTGCAGCAGCGTGGTGCGCTTCGTCTATTACGATGGCCTTCAAGCCCATCGGATCGAATTTGGACAGTCGCTGAGGCTGGAGGAGGGTCTGATATGTCGCGACCGTACTTCATTCAATCAAAGGAAGACGAGTCAACAACGTAACACCCCCAAAAGCCCAAGGTCATGCACGAACAGAATCAGGACTCACACATCAGCCAACCCAGATGCCTTATGCCTAATGCCCTGCTCAATCTCCACCTTCCAATCTGGTCTGAATCTCACTGCCTGAACAGCAGCCTGCCTCGCGAGCTCGATGCTATTAACAATCACCAAAGCGCGAGTAGTCCCAGGATGCGCGGCTGGAGACAACATCCTTGACAATAAAGATATGAAAACGGCTGTCTTTCCCGAGCCAGTGGGCAAGGAGACGCCGATGCGTGAAACGCCTCCCTTGAGCGCATCTAAACAGGATTCGAGACAAGTCTCTTGGTATGGTCGAAGGATAATGGAGGGTGCTATCTGCGACACATTTCTGAGCGCGCCGTAGATGAATGGGAATGTTCTCTTGGGTCCAATTTGTGAGATAGGAAATCCCTGCCGCCAGAGGGGCATGAATGAGCGAATGATAATCGCGCTTTCAAGACGCGTCTGCTAAGTTCAAGTTACGGCGAGTGCTGTCTGCCGTTTAGACGTAAGCATGTATAAGGCAGGACGGCAGGTTTGAACAGAAACCTGCGTCCCCTATTTCACTGCACTCAAGATGTCGGTGGCTGACACCATACCTTAAATTTCTTGCCCACGAAACAATATGCATTTCGTATGTACTATGCCTTCTCAATAACGGACCATTTGCCCCAACTCGACAAGGTAAGACAATAATAGTAGGGGATATAATCAAAGTGTCTATCGAAAGAAGTCGTAGCCGATGTGATGCGAGAACAATGCAGGAGCTGGCGCCCCAAACGTTACAGCCGCCTACTGATTGTAGACGTTTAGCCAGATCCTGTGGAATGCTATAAGCGAATGCAGGATCACCACCAGCACAATATAACTTACCACCGGAGTAGACCTTGCCGAACATGACCTGCTGGAGCTTGTCGTAGAGCGACAACACACCAGCACCAGCGACACCACGGAGGATGTTAGCACCAGCACCCTTGAAGAGCGACTTGGGACCCTCCTTAGCGATGATCTGCACAATAAAAAAAGTGTGAACATCGATGCGCGTCATTCCATGCAATCTTTCTTACCTGTGAGCCAGCATCGAACATGGACTTGTAGTGAACTCCACCACCGGAGGTCATCATCATGCGACGACGGATAGTGTCAAGAGGATAGGAAGCAAGGCCAGCGCCAATAGTAACACCCCAACCGAGCATGAAGGACGCAAAGAAGGAACCCTCAAGAGCACCGATGAGGACAACAGGTTCTGCGTAATAGGATGAGCATATGCATAGGTGGCGATGAAACACCAGACGTACTAAGCGAATCGTAGACACCAAAGTAGAGACCACGGTAAACGATGATGCCAACGACCGAAGGAACGAAACCACGATAGAGACCAGCAATACCATCGGAAGCGAGGGTCTTCTTGTAGACGTCGACAAGACCATTGAACTGACGAGCTCCTCCACCCTTGGCCGACTTGGCATCGTTAGCGAGACGGGTACGGGCGTAGTCGAGGGAGTAGACGAAAAGGAGGGAAGAGGCACCAGCAGCACCACCAGATGCAACGTTACCAGAGAACCACTTCCAGTAACCATCAGACTTCTTGAAACCGAACAAGGACTTGAAGTAGTCCTCTATAATGCTGTGAGTAGTGAACAAGAAAAACGACACGCAAAACTCACTGAAGGCGAAGTTTAGCGCCTGCGTAGGGAAGTAACGGATGACGTTGGCAGTGTTGCCACGCCAGAGCGAAAGGAGACCCTCATCCTTGTAGGTGCGAGAGAAGCAGTCCATGACACCCTTGTAAGGGTGAGAGAGACGTCCCTGCTTAATCTATTCGCGAGTTTGATGAATATTGAACGCCAGCTCATGCAACCAACAAAGTAGTACCATCTCATCCTGGTTCTGAACCAACAGCTTGATCCGCTCAATGGGAGCAGCAGAGGTCTTCGCGACGGCCTAGAGAGCAGCAAGAATATTGACAATGATAACTAGAAGACGTCGGAAGAAATTACATACGGCTGAGACACCTCCCATGAGGAAGTCGACTGAAAGAAAAATGCCAGGTCAGAACCCATCCAACATACTACAACAATGCGACCGCTATCGAACGTGCGAGCGAACATACGCACTAGCAAAATCCCTGGGGGACTTGACCTTCTTAACATCGGCCATTTTGGAAGGAAGGAAAAGGGAGTGAGTGGTGGTGGATAATAGGCAAGATGCAGGAAACTAGGAAAAAAAGTTTCGCTGTCCATAAAGCTCTCGGCGAATCCCGAAAAATCCCTAACTCCGCTCCCGGCCGTTCCGTGATTGGCTCCGGTTTCTTATTACGTAAGGCTCGATACAGCGCCTGCACGGGACCATCCTCACTCGCTATCAGTGTCGCTCGGTGCACAGACCATCCAAACATCCGACACTCGGCATATCCATATCTCGCCTATTCGCCCATTTTGCGTCCGTTCTTTTTTGCTCACACAGAGCGGCCTCCACGCCGCCGGTAGTTCCTGGGACCGGCCATATTCGATTATTCGGAGCTCACGTCACAAGTTGTAACGAATACCCTCGGTTCAATTTGATAGCTTGAGATAGACCATTGAACATGATGACAATAATGTTGACATAGTGACATAGAAGTACTCTACCAATACCCTAATCCTACTAGCAATACCGTCTACCACGCATGAGGGAAGAAAGACACCGAGCAGAGTACCAAGCCCACCACTATTATTATCATAAGTATGAAGAGTAGAATAGAGACCATAAACCCCAATGATGAGACATCGACATCAATCAACCCGTTGAACGAGAAGAAAAAGGTCTACGACGGCCAAGTTGGGTACTGATGTCGCGAAGGAGGAGTGTAGCAATGGTGACGAGGGCTTGATGTGGGGCGGGATGGTACTGACGGGGTGTAATAAGGCGTGGGATATGTCGGGGTGAAGCTATTGGAATAGGGTTGTGGAGAATTGTACGGTTGCGGAGAAGTGTAGGGTTGTGGAGAGTAATGGGACTGGTCTGAGGTGGAGGGCCGACGCTGAGGGTAAAACGTTCCATTCACGTTGTACGGGCTTCCCCCAATGTTACTACCAGTGGCGACGGACGTGGAGGCAAAAGTGTTGACATTACCATTGACGCTCCGCATCACCGTGTGTGGCGACTCATCCATACGAGACTTCTTCCAAATTTGTTCCGTAGGCGAAGGTACGTCGTCGGAAGCTTTCCGCTTGCTTGACGAAGCTGATGGCGGCTCGGGCTCCTCGTCAGAGTCGAGGGTCAAGTCAATGACATGAGAATCAGGAAAGCCAAGGTCCATGGAGAGGTTGGAAGACTCGCCACGCCACGAAGGCGATAACTCTCTCTTCACCTGACCTTCTTCCTCATCGTCCGAGTCCAAGACGAGCACGGCATCGTCGTCATAAACAGCCCTTGATTTTCCATTCACTAGACCTGTGTCGCCCGGAAGCTTGGGACTCTGGGAACTGCTACGCTTTATGACTGGCTTTTCAGGTGTTGGAGGCAGGCTGAGGGGCGCGACAGGCTGATGACTGCTCCTCCAACCAGCCGACGCATATTTGTCGTCAGAGGTATGCCATTCTCCATCGGCCTCTACCATGACATCCTCCACACTGTCCGGCGTTGTCCGTAGTATCTCGTCAAAGTAGCTACGGAATTTTTCAAATAACTATTAACTTAGCGAATTCGCGAGCAATCAGGTAAACATACCCATCAACAATGATATCTTCGTGATTGATTGATTTATCACAAACAGGACAAACCCAAGTTGTCGTTTGTTCGTTAACAGAATACCACGACATCGCGTCAAAGCATTGCGGGTGCACGCATTGAAGCGCCCGACAAGGCGTGCTAATTCGCATATAGCTCAACTGAACGCAGATGGTTGGTGAAATTGACGACTGGGGAGCAGACAGTCAATACGACGTACAGGGCATTTCAAAGACATCTTCTGAGGACCAGCGACGATGTCATCATCATTCGAGATCATCTGCTTCACTGCATTGAGAGAGTCAAGTGATGTTCAACACCTGAAAAAAAGCGTACGCACTCTTCGCGAGCACCTCCGCGCTGCTCTTATACTTCCCCTTCTTCAGCCTGTCGATCAACTGATCTACGTTCGTTACTTGAACCAGCATGACGACCATATAGTATTTCTGCGCCATAATAACACACAAAAAATGAGATCATTACACGACATGAGGCTCAGAATCGGGCGTACCTTCGGCGGTGGAGGTTGCTGATTACTGCTCGTCTGATTGTTCACGTAGACCATCTCAACTCGATTTTGGCTGCCCTGCACCACGCGTACCGACTTGCCCAAATCAGCAGGTGGTGCAGTGCCAGGCTTCTTCTTCAACCCCTTCATGTTGGCCGCGATCTGAACTTGGTTGACCCGCACCTCGCAGGTTGGGGGGAATTCGATAGGACACAGACTCGTATTGGAGCGGAAGGCGGAAGGACTCAGGGAATAGTATGACGATGAGGTACAGTAGAGTCGTAATTGATATTTGGGGCTAGGAGATATTTCAGACAATGCGGACGTAAATCACAAGTGAAAAGCAAACCTTGTGGCGGTGAGCTTCGTGATCTGTTCGGAGTTCAGCGTAAACGTTACGACTTGTGAACGTCGATCAACTTGACTCGTGGACTCTAGAGATGGCATGCATCAAGAGAAAAGGCTGCGTGGTTCATGGATCGCACTCTTACCTGGACATTCAACAACATTGGACACCGCCTGGTCGATGTTGAAAAACGGGGATGGTCTGAATCGTATAGCTGAGTACAACTTTGTGTAAGTGCATGCACCTCGCGCGTGGCTTAGAATGAAGGCTTACTTGGTCGCGTGGCTGCAGCTGTACTGGCGGAGGACGATGCTAGAGATGATGGGGGGATTCGAGGGGCAGAAAAGGCATCGTAGCGGGGAATGGTGTTGAGGGCCAAGGCCGGATTGGCATAGGATTTGGTTGTACCAGGCAAGGGATACGATTTGGCAGTAGACGTGGCTGAGGATGATTGAGCATAGGCGGAATTCAAGTTTTTGTTGTATCTATTATAAGACGACCGGTGGAGATCAGCAAAGTTGTAGTCGTTCCTCCGCCTCATTTAAGAACGAGTGTAGGGTGTAAGACAGGAGGACGTGCATGCCACCCGAAAACAACGATGGTCAGATAGAAGCGGTACTCACGTTCCGGTGATCGTTACTTGATTCCAAATCACGCGGAATTTATTCCATTTCTCTACGTTACTGGCAGACCTCCAGCCATCCAGAGTATCAATAATACGTTTGATAAGCTCCTGCTTTTTGCCAGTTTTGCTGAGCACGGTCCAGCACTCGTCGTTGAGTCCAGTGATGATAGCCTTGAGTCTGTCTACGGTAACATTCCTTAGGACGGAGTCCTTCAAAACCTGCAAAAAGGAACACGCGCCAGAAACTGTTATTGAATGGCAAAAAGAGAATAACGCAAGAATCCCTTACACCGAAGTCGGCCCAAGGGTCAATGGATGACATTGGGAGACCAGACGAGCAGCTGTGATTGCGACAAATCGATCCAGAACGGCAGCCAAAGTATGTAAACGGAGAAGAGCCAAAGATTGTTTTCCGCGCTGAGCTCACCGTGCCATCCACTGGCCATGGATTATACAGATGTAAATAATGGTACACACAGTGGTTGTGTCACGTGACAAATCCCGCATCTCCTTGTCAGGTTCTCCTTCGTTGCGCCTGCGAGTAACTTGCCGATCCACGCTTCACTTGTTCCTTTGTATTTCCACACCATGTCCGCTCAGGAAGATGAGTACGATAAACTTACCCCAGAAGAGAGGGAGGCCAAAGATAAAGCCTCTCGTGAGCGCGAGGCCGCAGAGCAGGCCGGTAAGCTCGACCTTCCTCCGTGCTAAATTTCAGACATATACAGATGTATACATCCAGCGCTTCCTTACACTTGGAAGCAAGAATTAGGAGAGGTTGACGTCAATGTTCCAGTTCCAAAGGGAACGCGCGCTCGTGATCTCAACGTCGTCCTGCAGAAGAAGAAACTTAGTGTGGGGCTCAAGGGCAAGGAGCCGATCATGAGCGGCGAGCTTTGCAGCGAAATCAAACTTGAGGATAGCACCTGGACAGTTGGTATGATATATCCGCCTGACTTCTCCTGCTCTGAGTCTCAATCTTCCCAGAGGACCAGCAGTTCGTCCAAATTCACCTCGAAAAGGTCAACAAGATGCAGTGGTGGGAGAACGTGCTCACCCATCATCCTAAAATCGATACAAAGAAGATCCAACCTGAGAATAGTCAGCTCAGCGATCTGGATGGAGAGACAAGGTATGCGTCCATCGCTCAGTGTCTTTGAATTTTTACCGACAAGGTCTGTAGAGGAATGGTAGAGAAAATGATGGTATGACCAGTCGTCTTCAATCTCTAGACGTTCCAACTGACCTTCTGTTGTGTCAAGTTTGACAATCAACAAAGGGTAAGCGGCCTCGTTTATCTGTTGTTTGATCATGTCTAACAGAGTTGTTTAGCAAATGGGCAAGCCTACGTCTGATGAGCTCAAGAAGCACGAGGTAAGACGTACAGTTCATTTGATCTTGAGTAAATCGTCCAACCTCTTCCTTTTGTGACACAGGCTCTCCAGAAATTCCAAGCTACTCATCCTGAACTAGATTTCTCCAACGCAAAATCTCATAAATTTCATCGGTGGTATCAATCGACAGGAGAGAATAATAAAACAACGTTGTATTTGTCGAATTCTGTATGTTTGTATCTCAGTTGTCCATGCTAAATGTTTGTCCAATGCGTAAACGGAAAAGGAGTTGGTCTTCTGCATGATTGAGGTCGACGCTCTGTGAATCCGCTTCACATTGTATATCTGACAACGACAAACCAATCACAACTTGCGCCTTTTCCCTACCCCTTCATCTGCAACTGCGCTCTTCCTTTTGACGCTCTCCACAAGACTCTTCAAACTTTGCCCGTCCGCACCCGCACTGTCGTCAGCAGGCTGGGCACCCATGCTAACCCTATCGCCTTGTTTCTGGCGTCGCTGTTTTGACCGCTCCTGCAGCAGCACTGCCATTGACTTGGTCTTTTTGAAACTGCAAAGAAAAAGCGCGATTATTCAACTACACGAAGATACGAAAGGTGAAGAAGACGCACTGAGGGTTACTCGGATCGATAGCGAAAGTATGATCCTCGTGGAGCGCCTTGAAGCGCTCGTCCTGAACGTTGATCATAAAATCTTCCTGCAATTCATTCTCGCCTTCCTCGCCTTCCTTACTCTTCTTCCCCTTCTTGCCCTTCCTGCCTTTCTTCTTCTCAGCTCTGAGCACAGCTTTCATACTGAAGTGCTTCGGCTCCGCGCCAGGATGATCAGTGTCAACCAAAAGAGAGAGCTCCTCTTTTGTTGAAGGCCTGCGGACCTCCTGCTCCGACTCATCCTCGTTATTACCTCTCTTCCCCTTTTTCCTCCCTTTCTTTGGTTGCACAATTGACTCGTCCTCTCCCTCACTCCCACTCTCGCCAAAGAACTTGTCACCCGCCAAATCATCCACCTCCGACTTCTGACCTGGCTCATTGACTCTCAGCTCTTCCTTCCTCTTCTTCCTCTTCTCCTTCATCTTCCTCTGATACTTCTCTAATGTCGTCTCGTCCTCCGTCTTGGCCCCACTCAAAGCGGGCATGAATGTCACCTCCATATCCACGTCGCCCTTGTCGTCGCCGCCAAATGCCCCTCCTCCCCAGCCCTCTGGCAAATCGTTTCCGCCGCCACCGAGGAGCAACGCGCGAAGCTTCTCGCGCTCCATGTCCTTTTTGCTTTTGCCCTTCGCGCCATCGCCGTCGGACTCAGATTCTGAACCTGAAGAAGACGCGACGTATGCACGAAAATCGTTTTCCTCGATTTCTTTTCGGGTAAGATTGCGTCGTGTTACGCGGTTACGCTCGGGGTCATCTTGGTCCCATGTAAGTTTTACTTTGGAGTGTCGGAGAGCCTATGATAGTGTCAGATGCGTGAGGGATCAAAAGGTAACATGTGGCGAAACTCACGTCCGTGACGAAGTCAAGGCCTTTGTAGTCGGTGCTGAGGTCCTCGCCGGCGACTTCATCCCTTGAGAGAGATGAGAGATGATCAGAAGGAGGAAAGAAGTGGGCACATGGAGACATACCGAGGATCTTCTTCGAAGGTCATGTTATCTGGTACAAAGCTCAGATCGAACACATTAGCCGAACGCTCCAGTTCTGTTCCCTGTAGCTCAGAGTACAAATGAGAGGTGGCTTGAACAGTATCGCATTCAACAATAGCGTAGTAATAACTGAGATCGACGTCCTGTTAAGCAGTATGTACACGGACGCGATATCGACAACGTACCGTAGTCGTTCGAGCTGATACTTTCGAAGAGCGTCCTCGTCATACTCGTCGGCATCCCCGGTTTCATAGATGTTCGTCTCGTTGATCTCCTCATCTTCTACACCCTTCTTTTTGAACAGCTCTACCGGTGGTCCTTCTTTTTCTTCCCTCTCCAACCTCTCTTGTCCAAATTGACTGGGGTATACGCGAACGCTTAGCACCTTTCCTCTGATGAAGGGCGCGGGATTTTTTGAAATTTTCGAGGAGGACGCAACGGGAGGGGAAACAACAGAGGCGAAGATCCTGAACAGATGACTGGCACGCACGTAATCCCAATCGAGATTCACGACAGCAAGTCGGCGAGTCCGGGGTGCATCTTCCTGTTCATCCTGCTCTGCGTCTGCCGCCTTCGAGTAGGCAGCGGCCTGAGCATCGAGGTCGGCGAAATCCTGTTCGTCGAGATCAATTTCTGCGTCATCATCGTTGATGCGGATAGGTTTGGAAGCGTCACGACCCAAAATGACGACGTCGTCGGCGTCGCTTTCGTCCGAAGCCTTTTGGTCTTCCTCGTCAGAGGATTCCAAGAGAGCTTCTCCACGCGCATAGTCTGGACTTGTCTTCAGCTCGTCCTCGTCCTCTTCATTTTTTTTCCAAGCGGTAGAAGCGCCGCAAATTATCCTTCTCATGCGTGTGTGACAGTGCACGGCCATACTTGTCCACGCGCTTGCCTATTGGTTACCGCAACAGATGATTGCATCAGATGCGGCGGTGAGCAGAAACGAATTCAGAGTCGCACCGCCTTTTCCTTTCTTCTTGCTTTTCTTGTCGTCCTCGAAGATGCTCTTGAAGCGGTCGTCGACCACGACCTTTGATTGGAGTTTCTTTGGACGCCTGAAGCGAGGGTCAGACTTGAGACGGGCAAAGCGAGGGTCAGACATGGATGAAGCAAAGTGCAGGAGATCAAAAATAGACCAATAGGAAGCGTGGGAAAGGGGAATTCGGGGTTATCTCCCTGGAAACAAACGTCTCCATCACGTGGCAACGGCTTCACATCTGCTAGGTCCACCTTTGGCCGCCTCTTAATTCCCTCTCTCATCCCTTCCTCTCACTCCCTCCCCTTCTCGTCAGTCCATCTCCCTTTACATTCTGCCACCGCTTGAGCTCACTTTTTATTTATTTCTTAGTTTTCGTTTCAATTCTTCCCAACAGGCCGCAGGACGTCCTCTGAACCATTCTTTTCAGCCTCGATCGGCATATCCAACTCTCGACTGATATTTTTAACGCTTCCTCATTCCTACTGCCGTCATGTTCACCTCTCGCCTTTCCATTCTCGCTGCGTTGGCAGCTGTCTTTGTTAGCCAAGTAGCGGCAGTCCCGATGCCTATGCCTATGAAGTTCCGCATGGGTGTACGTTTTCTTATTCTGATATCACCCGCCTATATATAGACTGATGTCTCCATCAGCATGCTTTGGGTCAGCGCGAGCTAACACCCTTTGATACCATCCCCGCCTACATCAAGCGCGCCCCTGCCGACATTAACAATATTCCTGCCGAAATTGCTACCAAATCGCCGGCGGGCGTCCTCGAGCAGTACAAGCGTGCTGATGTCAACGAGATTCCCGCGGAAGTAGCGACCAAGTCGCCTGCAGGCGTGCTCGAGCAATACAAACGCGCCGATGTCAATACAATCCCTGCGGAAGTCGCCACGAAGTCTCCCGCTGGCGTCCTTGAACAATACAAGCGCGCAGACATCAATACAATCCCTGCAGAAGTCGCCACAAAGTCTCCCGCTGGCGTCCTCGAGCAGTACAAGCGTGCTGACGTCAACGAGATTCCCGCGGAGGTAGCGACCAAGTCACCAGCAGGCGTCCTTGAACAATACAAGCGCGCAGACGTCAATACAATCCCTGCGGAAGTCGCCACGAAGTCGCCAGCAGGTGTTCTTGAACAGTATTAAGTGGTAAGTCATTCGTACGAGTTCGAGAAGCTATCGTTTCATACTGATTCAACTGTTATTTAGACTCTGAGACTCTTACCGGGATGATGGGTGGCGCATGGGTGCCTAGACGGCGTGGAGGTCGCTGTTGTAATTTTTGCATATCGTTGAGTGCCGGAGCGCTGAAAGGACAGCACTGGTTTTTTACTTGCGGATTTTTTTCTTCCTTTCCTACGTTCGACCTCACTTTGTGTTGATTCGCATCTTGCGTCGTTCTTTGTTGTTCCTGGAATAAGAGTGAATCGAGATTGGGAGTCGGATTTGCACAACTGTCCTGCTTGAAATTCTCTGAGACCTTCAAAGCCTCGATATAATCATTCACCTCAAGTTGTATGCGTACTTGAAAAGAGACAAAATCATGCATACAGATACCTTGAGAATAATGGCCTTGCCTTATGAAGAGAGTTGAAATACAAGACTTAGCTGGTACTGTCGACCCAAATCCAGAGGCTTCCTTTCCGTCCAACGGCCGCAATGACCCTTCCATCTAGCCCCATATTCGCTGCTTCAATCTCCTCCACCTCTTGCTCACCCGGGGCACCTAACACAATTTTCCACCCCAGATCCTCCTGCCACGTCCCCAGATCCTCCCTCTCCTCCTGATCGGGCTCTTCCAGCCGCATCCGTTTCGTCATCATCACAACCTCTGGTTCATCCAACGGGAACGGGGGCGGCTCTCGCGGTGAAAGATGACACACATTGATGATGCGGAGGGTATTGGAGAGCGGAAGGAGGATGAGCGGGTCATCGACATTAAGTCCGGTGACGGGGTCGACCGAGCGATAGATGCTGAGTCGGAAGGAGGGCGGTGGGTACGGTAGGGAAACGGAGGATAAAATTTTGAAAGATGCTAAGGTGAAGTTCGTGATTGGGTGAGCTCTGTAAATAATGTATGGGTGGTGCCAGACATACCGCTATCTTGATAGTCCTGTCAAAAGGTAGTATGCATGTCACATCTATGTGAGTATCGACAGGATAGATGAACTTACAGCTGCACATCCCCTGAGCACTTCTTGGAAAGGTTGATTCGGCGGAAAAAATCTATCCGTGCTCAACCATTTCCAAAGGACCATTGTGCCCGGCTCTTCGTACCACTCATCACTCTCTTCCCTTCGCATGGGCGCAGGGGCGCTGTGAGTTACGAGAATATCATGGCTTACCCTGCAAGACAAGTGCAATCAGCCAATGAACGATGAATGGTAGAGCTTACTTTGAATAGAAGGATGTACCAATTGATGGACAGCACACGGGCCTTATGAACGCAAGAGCTGCTGAACAAAGGTTTGTCTTCCCGCTGAATCGGAGGATTCTCTCCCTCAACACTTGGCGGCAGACGCCAGATCTTGACAGCCCTATCCATCTAAGCGGTCTCACATGAGAATTGATCGCATGCATCACCCACATACATACTTACACCACAAGTCGCGATCAATGGTAATAATGGGTGGAACGCAGCATCATGTACGACAGACTGATGTCCCCCGCTCCTACCACCGCACAGAACGACCACGCATCGGCCAATTCCCTTGCCTTCGGGCTCCGTCATGTGGAGACCGTGTGCAGCACCGGCTCTGCTCGGTCCAGTGCCCGGCATCCATTCGGGATTGTTTGGCTCTTGCGTAGGATTAAGCGTTAGATCATAAATGCGGGCTGTAAAATCGCGCGCGGTAGTACACAGTATGTCAGGAGTGGTTGGGTGCGCTGTGATTGAGGTGATTGCCTGCGAGATCATATGAGATCACGGGCGGAGTGAGTAGAAAGGATGAGACGCGCGCACACCGCCATGACCGCGTAGATAACCCACAATTTGACAAAGGCGGACGTCGACGACGTAGAGGAGTGATGTGCAGCAGAATACGATGAACGGGTTTAATGGCTGGTTTCGGCTCAGAGCCCAGCAGACACTGGTGACGCCTTCGTTGGTTTTCTGGATTATTTAATTAACATGAAGAATTCACCTGAGATTAGCGAGAAAACACATGAAAAATGAACGACTTGCGGTAATGTCGCGAAGCATCAGTCGCAATGCCATGGAAGGCCTTGGCTCCATCGCACGGACAATGCACACCTGGCCGACAGTCCCGACGGCAATAGTGCCAGACCAATATTGTATCATCTTCTTCCATTCTGGTATCATTTCCGGGGTATTGTGAAGGCCTCCCCAGAGCCTCTCGAGGGACTCCTCGTCCCATGGGAAAAGAGCCACACAATGGCAAGGACGGGGCTGCGAAGGGTCAATCTAACAGCAAACGTAAATGCCAGGTGAAACCTCTAGGATCAAAAAATGCAGAACAGACGACTATTCTTTTGGTGAGACGGAACGGAAGTGGAGTCTCGCGGTTTCTGTACCAAGGAACATATGCCGATCTCGCCTCTGCCTCCGGTTCGGCGCTCATGGGTGCTTTTGGGAGATCACGGAGAGTTTGAATCAAGATAATACACGTTCGTTCGTACCGAATCGATATACAACAAGTTGTTTTACAGAGAGCGAATGACCGCGAATTCTTATACGAGAACTTGAAAGGACACTGGGAGAGTCCAGGAAAGGCAGGCGACGAATTGGGTGGCCAACATTTGCCACCGTATCTTCGCCGTTCGTGCTCCGTCGCCATCCGTCCTCCCTCAAGCATGTCGTCCTCTCCCTCCCCCGACCCTCCCACATACGAAGACAAGCCATCTATCAAGTACGCCGCAAAGTCGGCCTGCAGTCGGGCGTGGTCGGTGCCTTTGTCAGCACCGTCCAGAATGCCCTCGGCACACATTCTAGCGGCGCGGGTGGTTTCCTCACGAGGAGCGGTGGAACTATCGGATTCTTTGGTGTGTCCTTCTGCGCGGCTTGTTGTGGGGTAGAATGAGAGGCTCATAGCGGCAATGGAATCTTCCACGCCAAACAGCTGCTATGGGTGCAACCTTCGCGTTGACTGAATCCGTCGTAGCGAATCAGCGCCAGAAGGACGACCCGCTCAACGGTGTTGCTGGTGGTTGTGCTGCGGGATTCTTGGCTGGCATCAGAGGTGGGTTTACTTGCCGTCCGCGCTTTAGGGAGTGCATTCTGAGCTGAACACCGTTCAGCACGCTCTCTGCCCGTTGCAGTCGCGTCATGTGCAGTCCTGGGGGCAGCAGTCGGGACGTTCGACTACTCAGGGAAAGAGCTTGGTGGGGATCAATCTCTGTCATTCGAGGAAAAGCGTCGGCGATTCTTCAAACAACCTCCATCAACAGTTCCTGCCGTTGCTGAAGAATAGAGTATATAAAATCTCATCTGATTTTATTGGGATTGCTTCCTTCCTTTCCATACATCCATCCTGTGCTTCTGCGAGACAAGGATTGCGTGATGAACATTGAGTACGAGAGCATGGCATGTTATACATAAATTCGTTTGTAACAAGTAAGTGACAATCGACTTTGAAAGACGAACGAAGTTACAGTTCAGATGCACATCCATACAGCGTGACTGTACAATCCGGGAATACAGCGATGATATGTTCACCTCTGACATATCCATACGGCACAAAAGCATCATAATGTAAATAATAAGGACAATGTACTTGAGCCTAGAGCGATATCCTGGTCCTACGCCGACGCAGGAGCTGTAGCTTCGTTTGCGGGTCGCTGTTCAGCGCATCTCCGCTGAATTTCCGTGGTAACGGCCTCGAAGTGTTGCTCAAGAAAATCTTGCCAAGAAGGAGCACTGCAACAAACACGCTGAAACGGCCCCAATGATTAGTCGAACGACCAGACGCAACATCGTACCGATTTCTTACCCTTTTCGACAGCACATCCCAAACTTCCTCTTCACTGTATTGATCGGCGGCGGCAGAAGACAGGAAATCGACGATGGNCTCGTAATCNTCGTCGAACTCGGATGCGTCGTCGGCGTCGGCNGTGATGGGTTCTTNNGCCTCCTCCTGCTCGGGAGACTGTNCCAGCTCTTGCTNCAGCTGTTCNTCCTCGGCANCATCTGAACCNGCAGCCTCAGCAGCAGCANCATCAGGACTCTCCACATTGNCGTCAGGATTTTCAGCAGAAACATGGGTAGAAGGTCCGCCGTTAAGTGACATCTCAACTTCGGCCTTGACTNCCTCCCAAATATGTATATTTATGGGGCGGGNGANGGTCTGANGCCATGATCCGCTNGAATGGTGAGGCATCTGCACAGNGCGCAAATGAGGACGANCATCAAAACTGNATNTCGAAGCAGATGGGACGGAGATGCNTACCTTTTCGTTCAATTTGATGCATATGTGGGACAAATTCATGTTTGAATCAACCTCTAGCAGTCGACGAATATACATCCGGGTATATGTCCATTCTGCCTCCGTGTAATAGTACTTGCCGCCATTCATCTCCTTCGTCTCCGTCGGTGGTTCTGGGGTAGGGGACCGATTAATGTGTGCATGCGGGACAGCAACCTTCACTGGCCGACGCTTTCTCTTCCTCGGAATGGGTCTTGCCTTGGATTCTTGAAGATTCTTCGGCTTATGTCCTCTTCTTTTTGGCATTGAAGAGTCATCAACCACGTATTCCACAGGGTCCATCAACTCCCCTTCCAAAATGCAGTCATTCACGAACGCCGCTTGCACAATGGGCGTGTGGCGGCACCGAGCCTGATCGCGCAGATCACGGTACGTCGTCGATCTTGGGTTCAACACAGCGTACGCCGCAGCAGATATATCTGCGGTAATTTTCCCTCCATTTCTCTGCAAGAAGTTAGTTCAATACGACAGTGAGCGGCTGTTGATACTACCACGTACCTTAATTGACTGTACCAAGTCACGTCTGCTTCGCAGATCAACCTGAACGTACAAAAGTATAGGTCCGTCATTGCTTGATCTGAAAACACTGCCTTCTTGCCTAGGCACTGGCAATGGGGGCTGAGGTTCCTTGGGAGGTGATGCCTCTATGAAGAGAGGATGCGACGGTCCAGCTGCAGGTTGCTGCGAAACCAGATTTACCAGATCTGGCGAAAAGAACATGGGCTGGCCCATTTGCTGCAGAGGGAACATGAATAAACTCGAGAAAGCAGCCTGCAGCAGGGAAGTATCAGCGCCATGTTGTTGCGCCAATGCAATCGCGGACTCGAAGAGATTGATAAAAGCTAAATCGGTAAAAGTTAGATTGGTAAAAGCTGGATTTAGCATCGTCGGATTAGAAAAAAGAAATTGTGGAGTCAGGCTGAGCATATTGTTTGGAAAGAAAGGGAACTGGTTGGGAAACTGCGTCTGGTGGTGCCTCTGAGACATGTACCGTTGCCCTAAACTGCCGAAGCTATTTTCACATTTGGTATTTCACACGGTCCGTTCCTCAATTGACCTCAGGCGTTGCACCGCACTTCGGCCCAAATTTTCCCGAGGGAAATTCTTGTAAAATACCAAATATTCCAACTATTTTCTCAATATTTCTCTCCAGCAGAAATTTGCATAAAATTTTGGTTTCTTTCCGCGGAGTTTTCTGGGTATTTTCAACGTATATTATGCTGGCTCAAGCAGCCGCCGCCAGGATATATCCAAATAAATTTGAAATAAACCTTCGGATATTCATGCTCATTCAGCCACAAATAATACAATAAAAAATCATTTATATATTCAGAAAAATCATTCTACAGTACCACGCAGCTACAACATTGTCTGTTGGGGAATCCGATGTCCAAAACGACGAGCCATCAAGTCACGCACGCCGCACAATGATAAGTCGTCTCCAGTCTGAAAGAGCGGACCGGCATCCAGATTTGGCAGCTTGTCATCCGGAGTGCTGTCTGAGTCAGAGTCGTCTGAGGAGTACCAGGTCGCATTCCGTGTAGAATGTCCGAGTAGACGCGACGCGTACCTGCGATTTCGACTTGTCGGCCGAAATCTGCCGTATATACCTCGTCTCGGGCGGGTCTGAGCTGCCAGGCTCAGCCTGCCTGGTACCGATGGGCAGCAAGTCATCCGTGAGGAGTGTCGTGAGCGCGTGCGGCTCGAGAGCGTGTCAGAGATGGACAGATCGAGCGACGCGGGCTCCGTCGATGTCGATGCCACGACAGCGCTCTGATGTTCCTGCTGGGTGGCAGCCTCGATGAGCGCGTGCATACCGGCAAAGTCGACATTAGACCCCCCCGGCGTGCTAGTAGTATTGTCAGTAGTGGCAGCGGCTGTGCTGGTCCTACGCGGTTGTCAAGGACGTGCGTGAGGAAATCACTTCTGGGTGAGCTGGTGCCGCCGAGGGTAGAGCTCATCGGCCGAGGGGGCTAGGTAGGTTTCTTGCGGTCCGGGGAAAGCTCATCGAAGGTGCATGCCTTACGCGTCCGCCTCGAGTCGCACGAGAGATCAATTGAGCTCGCGCGGAGAGAGGGGGAATGTTGGCTCACTGACACCACGCAGGGTGGGCCGACTTCAGGTATCGCGCAGCGCGTCTTGGCTTTACACTGTCGCTGAAGAAAAGAGTCAGAATTTCCAAGTCCCAAGCATGCGCCACGTCAGGGAGAGGGGAAGTCAGGTCGTGCACATGGAATGCAATGACGCGTGGTCGCCAAATCAACCCGAGGCAATGAGCAGCTTCTCTCGTCCTCGGCCCACGCCCTCTCCCCCTCGTCGTCAGTACTTCTTTCTGTTCCAGAGCAGCTTCAGCCTCCTGATCGTCTTACCTCCAGACGCCCTGGGACCGCGTCGAGTGCGAATCAATCCAACTCGTTGGGAGCCCGGCGGACGCCCCTGAGTCCAGCCAGCTCGATGCGCCGTGGGTCGTCGAAGCGCCTGACGCCGTCATCGATTCCCTTCTTCCGTCGCTCGTCATCTCAATCCGTACAGCTCAATGCCTACACCTCGGCTCAGCCGTAGACCTCGTGCAGTCACTTGATGCCACCGCCGCAGAACAGTGCCTCTCCCATTGACTCGGGCCTGTCCACGCCCTCTGTCAGCAACTCTGCACACAAAAAGACGTCGATGCTTAGCTTGGGTCCACTCTTGAAGGGCTCAAGTTCAAGAAGGAACTTGCAGGGAGATAAGAGTGACGGCAAGAGTGGCAAGGAGAGCACACGTGGTAGGGACACGGACAAGGAGAAGGCGGAGAGGCCAAAGAAGGATGGCGAGGGCAGGATCTCAGTTCTGATAGGCAGGCGGCGTGGCAAGGTGTGGCGGGGGATCCCGACGAGGAGAGAGCCTGAAGGCCATAACGATGATGTCCGAATAAAAGAAGGTCAAATACTGAAGGGAACAAGGCGGAGGGTAGGAAAGGACACCGAGCTCAACAGGAAGAAACAATGACGCACTACGCGCTCCGGTTTCTGAGAACGGCGCAGGCAGCGCGTCATCGCAAGGCACGTGTCCCGCCAAAGGGGCGGGCGAGCGGCGTGCGATGTGCGACGTGCGGCGTACGGCGTGCGGCGTTCAGCTCAGTGTGCGCTGTGCGGCGTTCGGCGTGCACCTCAAGTCAAGGGACGCTCATGTTCATCAAAAACAGGACGTCCACGCGAGATATTGAACATCATTTCAGGATTCCGTAGTCGCACGGTTCAAAGAACGTTTCATCCTATCACTAGGCTCATGCGATGACTGCCTTGTTCTTGATGATGAGCTGAATGTCCTATCTATCTCGCG